>SJYC01088322.1:0-36906 GCA_006408675.1 Madoqua kirkii
CTGGCCAGCTCTGCCCCCCCCTGCCCACCTCTTCCCTCCCCTGCCCTGCCCTGCCCTCCTCTGCTCTGCTCTGCCCTCCTCTTGCCACCTCTGCCCTCCTCTGTCCTCTTTCTTCTTCTGCCCTCCTCTGCCCGCCTCTGCCCCACTCTGTTCTTGTCTGCCCCGCTCTGCCCTCCTCTGCCTCCCTCTGCCCTGCTCTTCCCTCGTCTGCCCCGCTCTGCCATCCTCTGCCTAGCTCTGCCCTCCTCTACCCTTCTCTACCCTGCTCTGCCCACCTCTGCCCTCCTCTGCCTTCCTCTGCCCCACTCTGCCCTCCTCTGCCCTCCTCTGGCTTCCTCTGCCCCACTCTGCCCTCCTCTGCCCTCCTCTGGCTTCCTCTGCCCCACTCTGCCCTCCTCCACTCTGCCCTCCTCTGCCCTCCTCTGGCTTCCTCTGCCCCACTCTGCCCTCCTCTGCCCTCCTCTGGCTTCCTCTGCCCCACTCTGCCCTCCTCTGGCTTCCTCTGCCCTCCTCTGCCACCCTCTGCCACCCTCTGCACTCCTCTGTCCAGCTCTGCCCTCCTCTGCCACCCTCTGCCCTCCTCTGTCCAGCTCTGCCCTCCTCTTCCCACGTCTGCCCTCCTCTGCCCCCCTCTGCCCTCTTCATTCTTCTTCTGCCCTGCTCTGCCCTCTTCTGCCCAGTTCTTCTGCCCTCCTCTTCCCTGCTCTGCCCTCCTCTGCCCTCCTCTGCCCACCTCTGCCCTCTTCTACCCTGTTCTTTCTCCCTGTGCGAGGTCGATGGTTGCAGAGCAGGCACCCATGCTGCTTCCCTGGAAGCCTCAGCAGCCGCAAGGGGCCAGAGGACATGCCTTTTCCACTGAGCTCGGGAAGTGGGAACAGCTGGTCTTTGCTTGGAAAACCTGGAGCTGAGGGGCCAGTGGCCAGGGGGCCTCTCAGGTGTGGTGGGACAATTGGGGGTGGAGAGGGAACAATTAATGAATTCCCCCACCCCCACCTCCTATCCACCAGAGAAAGGGGAGGCAGGCAGAAAGCCAAGCCAGAAAGTTATTCCTGACTTCTGATGCTAAACATGCAGGCTCTAGAGGCTGGGATGCGACAGTAGATAGACAGTTCGGAGGGACGGCAGGGCAGGTGGCTGGAGAGACGGGGTTTCCAGAGAGATGAGGAAAGATCCCCTCAGGTCGGGGCAGAGGAGAGCGAGGATGGGGACCGCTGAGAGCACGTTAGTTCTTGAGGGGCTCTGGAAAGAGGTTCCTGTGCCCCTTCCCGGGCAGACCTGCATGGAGACAGCAAAGGCCATGCCCCATCATGGGCCAGGAGCAGGGCCGTGGGCCACCTGCCCCGTGCCCCGGGGAGCAGCAGGCTGAGGGGGAAGGAGGGCCTTTCTGAAGTGCCCGCCTCCAGTGTGGGTGAGGCCAGAGCACAGCACCCTTCAGGAGGGGCAGAGGACCTGAGGGAGGCCCCCTGAAGGACGGGTGATGCCAAGAGAGCCGGCTCTTAGGTGCGTGCGTCCAAGTTAGGAAGAAGGGCATGGAGGCGCCCAGGTCCATAACTAGTCTGTGGGTGGGTCCTTGGTAGGAAAGCTAGTCTGCAGGTGGGTCCTTGCTAGGAAGCGGCCCTGCCCCACACCCACAGCTTAGCAGGTCAGCACAGGCGGGGGTTCAGTCCCCCTCGCACAGTTAAATCTGTACAGTGGACCTCCCGCTTAACTGTCCCTGGGGGCCCACCATCCCAGTCTTTGCCTATGTGCGTGAAGACCTCAGGCTTGGATGCCAGCACAGACAGGTACCATAAGGTCCAGGGAGGTCCCCAGTCCCCTGTGCCTCAGCCCTGTGTAAGTCTCTGGTGCAGCCCCAAAGGGACCTAGAACCTTCAACTGACAGACGCTGAGTTTCTATCACCCTGCGGGGACTTGGGGCCCTGAATAGAAAATAGGTTGAGACCCAGAATGAACCAATCTGCCATGACTCCCTACGTTTATGAGCTGGAGGAACGCGCACCACCCGGCAGGTCTGGCCAGGGAGCAGATGAAGCAAGAGAGTGCAGGGGCCGCCTGGAAGGTCTGAGCCGGGCTCGGTGACACGAGGGGACAGAGCTGCCTCATGCCTGGCACCTACCAGCCACGTGGCCATGAACACAGCCACCCTTCCAAGCAGTGTCCTCATCTGCGTGACAGTGAAGGCGAAGTAGCTCGTGGAGAACCCCTGGGTTTGGGTCCTTACTGTGTCCGAGCCGGACCCTCACCGTGCCAGGCACTGTTCTGAGCTCCTGATGTGGATTGACTCACATCATCAGCACCACTTAGGAAGCAGGTTCCAGCAGCTCTGCTTTAGTGATGAGGAAAGGGAGCCGCAGTGCGTTCTGCTTGGCCAGGGCCAGCAAGTAGCAAGTGACAGGATTTGGGTCCGCCCTGGTCTCACCCACTCCCACGTTGTGCTGTGTGAAGCTCAGCGTGCGGTGTCTGGACACAGTGCCCAGGAAGTGTCGGTCATCCTCACAGGTGAAGCCCAGGAATCACACAGGCTCAGGCGAGTTGGAGGAGATGCTCAGGACCCAGGGGACTGATGCAGACGACAGGCAGCCCAGTGGGGCCCCCAGGGAGAGTGAGGCTAGCGAGCAGGAGGGAGGCCTGGACCTTGACCCTTCCACATCCTGCTTGGTAAAGTGAAGACTCCTGCTTCATTGCAAGAACTAAAGAAGAAGAGAATGCAAGGCCTTCAGGAGATGGTGGTGGTTTAGTCACTAAGTCGTGTCCGACTGTTTCAACCTCATGGACTGCAGCCTGCCAGGCTCCTCTGTCTATGCGATTTCCCAGGCAAGAATACTCAAGTGGGCTGCCATTTCTTTCTCCAGTGGATCTTCCTGACCCAAGGATTAAACCCACATCTACCACATTGCAGACGGATTCTTTACCACTGAACCACCAGAGAAACCAAGGCCTCCAGGACGCAGCGTCCTTGTGGCCCACTTCGTTTGGAAAACTGAATCCAGACACACTTGCTTGGAGACCAGGAAGGTCCCCACTCTGTCACGGCTCTTCTTGCTATTTCGAGAGGGCAGCTCGTTTGTTTATCTCTGTTTCATAGGAGCACAACAGGTGTTTGTTGGAGTAGGGGCTGCCTTTTTTAAAGGTGCAAAAATAGCATTTGTCATATGAAAAAAAAAAGTGCAGTAACTTAACCTGCACAACCTCTGTCTCTTACTTTGGAAATCCATAACATAGACATTGCAAATGAACTTGAGAAGGGTCCCAAGTGGCAAAGAGACATCCCCTGGTTAATCTTCCCAACAGGAGCAGGACTCATGTTTCATCTTAAGAACTAAAAAGAGAAGAATTTTCCATCAAGATCAGCATGTCTTCTGTTACTGCCCTGAACATATTTTCCATGGTGGGATAATTCGAAACAGCTTTCGAGTCCCTCCTCTGTGCCAAGGACAGGGCTGGGCACTGCAGACACAGGACAGAGGGAGACACAACCCCTTTCCTCGGGGACTTGGGCTCCGGGGGGCATGGGAGGTTTCAGGAGGATGTCAGATTTCCTCAGCGCTGCCTCGACTGTGTGTTTCCTCCTCTCTGTAAGGTTGCCAGTCACTCATCAAGACTTCTAGTCTCTGTGTACCCTTGGATGCTCTAATCCCGTGGCTTTGAATACCAACCATTTACCAGTGACCCTTAAACATGTGGCTCAGTCCCAGATTGCTCCTCTGAAATCACTGTGTCCTGGGCCAGGGTACTGTTTAGAACGTAACTCTGGTATGTCCCTCCTCTTACAGGAGAGTCAGGAGGATACTTTGCACCCCTAAGCATCAGAGTCAGTTTGAACCTGGTCGTGGGCACCCAGCCACCCTGGAAAGAAGTGGCTATTCCCCTTTCCCCAGTGTGGATGGCTGTTCTCCCTTCGGGGAAGGCCCTGGAGATCACATGTACTTCTTCATCTTGGAGGTGGTTAGGTCGTGCCTGCTGTTGACAGGATCAGGTCTGAGAGCTGACTGAGGCCTGGAAATCAGGCAGTGACCTAGCATGCCTGTGTCTGTTCATGACGGTTTTGTCACCAGCCCCGTTTCTTTCCCCAGAGCATCGTGTTCCGTGAGCCATCTCTGTAGATCCCTGGGTCACTGCTCTTCCCCCAGGTTACCATTCGCAGGTGGCTGCTCGTCACAGCGACTCTTCTCGGCTGGCTCCTGACACCTACAGGCTGCCCTCTGCTCTCCGTCGGGCTCTCGCTCAGTGGTTCCCACCACCGTATCGGGGTGTTGAGACTAGTGCCAGGCTTGACCTAGAACTTTGTAGAAATGTACATTTCCCAGCCCCAAACCCAAGCCTCTGAATCAAACCCTCCAGCTTCTGGCAAGCCCTGTGGTTGAGTCTGCTGCTGCTGCTGCTAAGTCGCTTCAGTCGTGTCTGACTCTGTGCGACCCCATAGACGGCAGCCCACCAGGCTCCCCCATCCCTGGGAACTCCAGCTTCTGGCAAGCCCTGTGGTTGAGTCTGCTGCTGCTGCTGCTAAGTCGCTTCAGTCGTGTCTGACTCTGTGCGACCCCATAGACGGCAGCCCACCAGGCTCCCCCATCCCTGGGATTCTCCAGGCAAGGACACTGGAGTGGGTTGCCATTTCCTTCTCCA
Organism: Madoqua kirkii; assembly: GCA_006408675.1. Classification (NCBI taxonomy): domain Eukaryota; kingdom Metazoa; phylum Chordata; class Mammalia; order Artiodactyla; family Bovidae; genus Madoqua; species Madoqua kirkii. Next base: position 4,624 of record SJYC01088322.1, read on the forward strand.
ATGCATGAAAGTGAAAAGTAAAAATGAAGTTGCTCAGTCGTGTCTGAATCTTAGCGACCCCATGGACTGCAGCCCACCAGGATCCTCTATCCATGGGATTTTCCAGGCAAGAGTACTGGAGTGGGGTGCCATTGCCTTCTCCGTTATTGAGTTTAATGCCTGCTAAAGTTTGAGAACCACGACCGCCTTGCCACCACCTCCTGCCAGAGAGGTCCCCGTCTACCGTCAGACCCTCCTCCTGCAGAAGCCGCCACGAAGCTTCTCAGTGATGCCTCGACCCCTCCCCCGTGGGTGCCTTATCAAGGCAGTAGATGGAGTGTCCACACGGCCTCCCAAGGAGCAAGGCCAGCCAGGGGGTTTCTGTCTTATGGCCACTTCTTGGATCTTTTGTTTCCTGCCTCCATGGTTTGCTATAGAAGATTTGGTGTCTCTGCTTCTGTTAATGTGGGCTGGCCTGGCAGCACACCGGCACAGTCACCAGGGCCATCACAGGAGTGTGCCCCACCCCACAGACTCCTGGACCCAGCCCCGCAGGACCACCAAGCCCTGCTGCTCCAGCTACTGCTCGTAGCCAGGCTTTGTAGCACCTTCGATGGGTAACTCCTGTCCATCCTGGGCAGATCCAGCACTTTTCCAGTTGGCTTTTCTGAGGTGTCCACCTAGATACAGTTCTGGGAACCAGGAGGAAGACAGCGCTCGATCCTGGAAGCACCTCTCCTTCTGTGGCCTCTGCATGGCCTTCTTGCAGAGGCAGGCTCTATAACCCAACAGGGGAGAAGACCACTTCTACGGTCCCGAGGAACACAGAGGTCCAAGTTTCTCACCTATAGTACCCAGATACCCTGTGCCTAGTCTCCGAGCCCCACTCCTTCCCCATAAGGAACATGGACTTGGCCGGTGTGAGAACCCAGCCTTCCCAGAAGTGCTTCCCTTAGAAAGCACCGTGCCTGGCCTCCCATCCTGTCTGACTTCTACCTGCAGGAGAACAAACAAGTAGCAGCTCCGACTCTCACACTTCACTTAAAATTGCTTAGCAGCAGGGCTGAGGACATGTTCTTTCTTAATGAGTTGGGGCACTTAGCAAACAGCTATCTGATTCCACAGTCTCTGCTTGCTATTTTCTTCACACCTCTCCAAAGTCCGTGCACCAGCAGTGCATTCCCTCTGCCAATATCCTGTCCTAAGTCATCAAGGGGGAATGTCGTAGCACTCACATTGTGACACCACCGTGGGAACTCTTCCTACTCAATCCAAAAACAAAATTAAGAAAGCAACTTCATTTACAGTGGCACTAAAAAAAAAGGATAAAATACTTAGGACTAAAGTTTATGAAAGAAGTACAAGGCTTACACTCTGAAAACTACAAAATATCCCTGAAACAAGTTAAGGAAGATTTTAATATAATAAATGGAAAGACATCCCATGTTCATGGATTGGAAGATTTCATACTGCTGAGACGGCATCATGCACACACACGCACATAACTCAGGTGCACACGTATCCATAGTTCTTTTTCTATCTACCCTCAAGCATGAGCACATACGAATGCCTCCAGATCCCTCCAGAATCCCAGATTCATTCTACCCTCCCTTCTCCCTTTGCTTATCTGTAACTTCTTTCTCCAACAGTGAGAAGCCTGGCCCACATTCTCTGCAGTATTTTCACTTATTTGTCCACCCTAGGATACACATAAAGTAGCTTCTCCATAGTCTCTTTCTTTTTAATGTCTGTGTCCTGGCCGCATCAGGTCTTAGCACTCTCTAGTTGTGGTGCTTGGGCTCAGCAGTTGCAAAGTCAAGGCTTAGTTGATCCACAGCATGTGGGACCCGCGATCCTTAACCAGAGACTAAACCCATGTTCCCTGCAATACAAGGCCGATTCTTAACTACTGGACCACCAGGGAAGTCCCTCCATAGTCTTTATAAAGCCCAAGTCAGGTCACTCCTCTGCTCAAATCCCTCCCACATCTTCCCATTCCACTCAGAGTAAACCCTAGTCCTTGACCCCCTGTGGCCTCCAGGGCACTATCACACTGACCCCTAAGACCTGTCTCTTAGAGTCTCATCTTACATAGACCCGTAAGACCTCTTCTTTGTGTTTCTGCTCCAGACACCTTGGCTTCCTTGCTGCACCAGAGGCTGGGGTATAGGAAGGGAATGGACTTAAAACCAGGAAATAAGGGAACTCGTTGAGGGTAGAACTATTCCGTACTTTGGCATTGGGGGTGGTAACATGACTGTATATATTTGTCATTATTCCTTGAACTATACACTTAAAATTAGTGAATCTTACTGAATGTTAAATTCCCCTCAATAAAGTTGATCTTTTTAAAAAATTAAAAAGACCTTTATCCCAAGCAATAAAATCTGTGACATCACTCATTTGAAATGTTTGCTATGTTTCTCAAATAGTTTTTTTTTTAATGTAACTGGTAAGATTTTCTGCGCTTTCATTCATTTCTACCTAAAGTTATGTCCCCTCTCACCATGATTTGTTTCCTGTGATGAACACCATTGGGTTTAGCAAGGATTCAACATAATTGGTTGGATTTGGCCACCTTTCTCTCCTCTCATATTAAGCAAAAATGTTATCCATCAGTGGCTGTCAAACTGTTCTGGCATTGGCCACATGAAAAGGAAGTGGAAGTAAGTAAAGTTGCTCAGTCGTGTCCAACTCTTTGCGACCACAAGGACTGTAGTCTACCAGGCTCTTCCGTCCATGGGATTTTCCAGGCAAGAGTACTAGAGTGGGTTGCCATTCCCTTCTCCAGAGTATCTTCCTGACCCAGGGATCAAACCCAGGTCTCCCACATTGTAAGCAAGATGCTTTGCCATCTGAGCCACCAGGGAAGGCCCAGAGAATGAAAAGGAAGTATCGTTTAAATTGAACACACATCCAAGTCACAGAAACAGAAGTATCAGGGAGGCCAACAGGAAAACCCCAGTGAGGTTTTTGGCCAGTGCAATACTACAAGTTGTTACTTATCCCCTTAATATTTTAATCTTTTTTTAAAAGACAATTTGGATCTATAAATTTAATATTATGACTAATTAATGAGTCAACTAATAACTTCAAAACTCCTCATCTAAATGATGTCATATGCAATGTTAATCAATAACACTGGCCTGCATTCATCAACACACGTGTTTTCTAAATGCAATGGATAATGGACCTGGTATGAATGCGTATTGTCACTGATCTTTGTTGATCATCCTTCTGCAACCCCCCTTCCTGAAGATTCCCGGCCTGTGTCAGGGAAATGCAGCCTTAGTCCACCCTTTCCCATCTCTTACGACCTTGTCAGTAGTTAATCACTGAGATTGACTCACAGGCAGGTAAATCAATGGGCAAGGAAGATTCTCCAAAATGACCAGGCATCAACTTACCAACGGTACTTAAGTTTTTTTCCCACTGACTTTGGGGATCATTTTGATGATGTAGATAGCCATTTTCAGGAGGTTGCTTTAGGGCGATCGGCGTGCAAGGTGGTGGCTAGGAGCCACAGGAGAGGCATGGTGGGCGTGGGAGACGAAGAAGCTGCTTAGTTTCTTGATTGCAACATATCAGCTCTACCACTAAAAATAGCAGTGGCAGCTAAGGTGAGTGGAGCTCTCTGCCGGAGCCCTCCTTCCAGCATCCCCAACGGTTAACCATCAGTAGCCAAGAATTGATTCAGAGGGTGACCCTTTGACTGATATGGCTGTGTCTGAACACAGAGAGTTAGGTTGGGAGCTCTCAGGTCAAATCACGGCCTCCCAGCCCGGGCCCCCTAGTCATCATTCCTCAAAGTTCTGCTTTGAGGCCAAGCTGACGTGTCCCCACGTCCATGAGCCTCCCCCATGGTGCCTGTGGGCGTCGCACCTTCTCTTGAGCCCTTGGGGTCATCACTTGGAAGTCTCTGAGGAAATATGCTCCCTTCTCCTGCGAAATCCGGTTCAGGCACCCTTTCCCGCAGCGCTCTTGTAACCTCCTGAGCAGGCACCCCGGTTGGTTTCTGACTCTGGAATGCAGGCTGCTTGGTCCCGCCTTGCTTTTGGCAAGCATCTAATAGATAAAATAAGCAGCTGCTAAGCTGAAATGTCGTAAAACACAGCAAGGCCAGGCTCAAGTCTTGGTTTGACCTTGGACAGCTCATCCCACCTCTCTGCGCCGCAGCTTCCTTGGCCATAACCAAAGGAATCAGACGATGCTGTCTCTGAGACCCTCTGCAGCCGACCCCCAAAGTGGCCTCTCAACCCCTCCTCCCCACGGTCCTCCCCTCGCGTGCCTGTGGGAGGCGGTGTGGCGCACTGGAGCCCGGGCTCTGGGAGGCACGGCAGCTTCCTTCTTCGTCGCTCTTTCTCGCCTTTGGATCCCTCACTCTAGGGAAGTCCTATGCCTCGTCCCTGGCAGCCCCAGTGAAAAGCTGCAGCAGTGAGGACCTCAGTCTCAGTGAACAGCCTTGGAGAAGCAGCTCTGGGAGTGAATTTATCCTTAAGATGATTGCTCCTCGACTGGACCTCATGGAAAACCCCAAGCCACACAGCTAAGCCACTCCACAGTGCCTGACCCTCAGACACTGACATAGTGAGTAGTTGTTAATTTGAGATTGTCTGTGACACAGCCATAGATAACTAATCCAGACCATTTCTGGCTCTAAAATCCTGTAAGCCTAAAGTCCCCGAAATAAACTTATCGCTTTCAGGAAAAGCCTGATTTATAACAATTGTCAATCTTCCCCCTCCCACCCCACCCCCCAGCCAGAATCCATAAAGAGAGAATGCAAAATGTGTCAAAATATATTTTGGAGTAATAGTATTTATTTTATTTGTGTTTGTAAGCATTCCCAAAGCTTTGTTGATTTTGCTTCACTGAACCCTTTATTTCACAAATGAAGGTGGAAATACAGATAAATTAGGTGATTGGAATAATGCAAATGTTCTTCACTTCACAGCATTTGCATCCCTCCAGTGGTGAATAAGAATGTGGTGCAGGCTGGCGTTGTTTTGCTCCAGCTTCATCTTGAAAAACATGTCATGAGCTGTGGTGACACTTAGCGCGTCTATTCCCAGGCAGCTAAGGCTCCAGAGAAATCCCGGGGGCAGAGGGGGGCTAAGACAAGGCAGCTCTAAGAAGGGACCCTGCAGCATGCTGAGTCACATCGAGGCACGGCTGAAGGTCAGACAGAGGGACAGCGGGCAGCGGGGCTGCCCCCTCAGCCTGGGCTAAGGGAAGACTTCTGACAGGACAGCAAATGGAAGGAAGGGATTTTCTGTTTAAAATGAGGCCACACAATACACAAGTGCCCAGTCGTGTCTGACTCTTTGCAACCACATGGACTGTATCCCGCCAGACTCCTCTGTTCATGGATTTTCCAGGCAAAAATACTGGAGTGGGTTACCGTTTAGGGGATCTTCCCAACCCAGGGATTGAACTCAGGTCTCTTGTGTCTGATGCATTGACAGGCAGATTCTTTACCACTAGCGCCACATGGGAAGATAAAAAAAAAATAAGGCTGGGCTGTGGTCCCCTGATAAACGGAGAAGGCAATGGCACCCCACTCCAGTACCCTTGCCTGGAAAATCCCATGGACGGAGGAGCCTGGTGGGCTGCAGTCCATAGGGTCACTAAGGGTCGCACACGACTGAGCGACTTCACTTTCACTTTTCACTTTCATGCAGTGGAGAAGGAAATGACAACCCACTCCAGTGTTCTTGCCTGGAAAATCCCAGGGAAAGGGGAGCCTGGTGGGTTGCCGTCTATGGGGTCACACAGAGTTGGACACGATTGAAGCAACTTGGCAGCAGCAGCAGCAGCCCCTGATAAACAAGAGGATGGGAAGGAAATTAAGGGTGTGGAAGGTTCATAGAGGGAGATCGTGTCTCCTCTGGCCGAGGGCATGAGGGCATCTAGCCCTCTAGATGAAAACAAACAGCTAATGGCCTCAGAAATCTGAGTCAGTAAGTGTAGTAATGAGCTTGAGCAGAGTGGGAATACTGGCCAGGAGGCAAAGAAGGATGCCTGCCTGACAAAGTCCGTGGCTGTTTTACTCACTCACATATTCCTAGATTTGATGCCTCCTGGAGGCGACCACCAACAAAGATTTATTGAAAGGACAAAAGTAAATGGGAAAATGAAATGAGGAAAAGGGGCACGGATGGGTGGGAGAATACCCTGGCAGAACAGAAGTTGCTCCTCTGAAAGCATCTACTTCACCAAACAGAATATCATCGCAGTATTTTCTGATTTAAGTAGTACTGGCAATTAGAGAAACCCCTTATTGAACTTGTTAATTGCCTTTTGGATCAGAAAGATCTAAATGGTCTTACCTGCTGCACAGCTCATGAAATTCTGCTCAACATTATGCAGCAGCCTGGATGGGAGGGGAGTTCGGGGGAGACTGTATGTGTGGCTGAGTCCCTTTGCTGTTCACCTGAAACTATCACGACATTGTTTGTTAATTGGCTAGACCCCAACACAAAATTAAAAGTTTAAAGAAAACAAAATGTTTTAATGGTCTTAATTGGATGGGAATTTTTGGACCTTTTAGTATTGCTACCAAATAAACAGAAGGTTGGATCAAAAATATGAGGTGAGAAGCCAGACGGAAAAGCTGATGGGATGCCCAGACTGTGGGTCAAATCTTTCAGGGGACTTAAGACCCCAAGAGGATCTGGTTGACTTTGGGCTGCAAACCTACTATGGATTCAAGAAAATCTGGTTGCTTCACCAAGATCACTCTCGCAGATTCCTTGCTCCTCTCAACAGATCCCTTTCAAAATCGTAGACCGCTTGCAGCTGAACATATTTTTCACTCCTCTGTATGAGTTTTTCCTTTGTTAATGGAATAAAATGTGTTTGGGGAATGAATACCAGAAAAGCCTATCAAAATGGAAATACTAGGGAATGGAATTCTGAGAGATAAAGGAACTTCTTCGCGTATTAAAGAGCAGTTACTCCCACTGATATTTGCACACAACATGAGGATTAATTTTTCTGAAGCTGAGTCTCAGGATAGATGTGATAATAGAATGAAAGTGTCTTGTGTTCAATAAGCTGCTGTACTCCTCACAACATACCTCAGGAAGGGGGAAGCAAATGCCACTGATGTTTTGCAGTAACAAGACCAAGCCATGGAGTTTTTGACAAGTTGCTCCGTGTGATAGGATGGGTCAGAGTGACTCGCTGGGTAATAAGTACCAGGATATGTCTTGAACTGTAAATATGTTTTTCCACTGGGACCCTCTTAAGGTTTGGCTCGGAGATCTCAGTGATAGGCAGCAGATCCAAAGAGTTAACTCTTCGCTTGCCTAGTTAGTGGTGGGTCATGGAGCAAAGATAACCCAGGATAACACACACACCCAGAAGTGAGTCACACTGAGTCTTGTAAAACAGAGCACACTGTTAGGAGGCCTGGGAAGACATGACTGTGGGGTCAGGTAGAGACTCGGTCATTGTCTGGGATTTGATGAGATGTGATTCACAGAGACCCAGGGCAGATCCCAGGGAAGTGAGTGGATAATAGTTACAATAACAGTGAACCTCCCCTTCCCCATTCCATCCACTAGGTCTTGTGTGGTGCTCAGAGAAGAGCTGACTCTGCAGAAAGTAAGGAAAAGCGAAGACTCAGGTGCAGGCCTTAGCTTTTCTAGTGGTCTCTGGGGTTACAGAAGGAACTGTGGTTTAAGCAGCAGATCGGGGAAACGCTCCATGGGGAAGAACATGCGGTTTTGCCTTCCAACCTCAGCCACAGACTAGAACATTCGCCCCACACTTGGTGTATTGAAGGAGTTGCTAAGGAGGCAAGGAGTCGGTGGTTCCCAGAGAAGGGCTTCTGGGCTTTGCCAGGGAGCATGGGGCATCCCAAAGGATGGGGACTGGTCTGGGAAAGTGACAAGATTCCAGGAGGAAAATATGCAGTGAAACTACACAGAAACGCTTACAGACAGCTCTGTATGTTTCCTGCACATCTAAGGGAGATAGGAAGAAGACAGAGAAAGAAATTGAACTTGAAAGGGTCATGTAGGAGTTAGCATGTCCTGGGTCAACCTGGGCAGAAGAGCAGACAGAAACAAGGATATCTTACCAAGGAGCTGAGAGGGTCTCTCTCTGTGGCTTCCTCCACCCAGCCTCACCTTGTCATATGCTAGTCCTTACCCCCAGCTCTTGGGCACCAAGGAAGCCTCCTGAAATACAGGTGCAATGCTAGAAAGAGTCCAGGGATCTCTCCAGATTGGTGAGATTGTACATCCACCATGAAAAAGGCTCAGGTGACTTTATAGAAAATCGGGGAAGTTTCTTTTCCTGCATACCTGAGTTTGTAGATTATGTCAGAGAACACCCAGGGAATGGGCACAGTTCAGGACTGGGGTTTCAAACTGGCCCCTCCAGTGATGACAAAGATCCATCTTACTCTGGGCCTTGTTGACTCCCCTTTTTCTCCTTTCCCCCATTTTGGCAGAAACATTATACTAATCCATCATGGATAGTCCTCTTCATGAGGCTTTGTCTGAACTCAGCAAAACAAAGTGTGGTAATTAAGTCTGAGGTTGGCCTCGTGTGTAGGGAAAGGGACAAGCTTACTAGTATTAGCCATTTCATCCTCTTTCAAACACCAGGAGTGAAAAGGCCTGGAGAACCGGGATGTGGAGACCAAAGCAAAAGGTCTAGTTATTCAAACACTTGGGGAATTTTCTAGAAGGTCAAGAGAAAGCTTGTACTGCTAAGTTAGGAGTCTGTTCATCCCAGATGTTTGGCCATTGGACACAAGACAGTCCAGGATGGTTTCCAGTTCCTGCAGTGGGCACAGCCAGCCTGACGGGACATCCTGGGAGCCACCTGGTGTCATGACGGGGTGTGGCGGGGAGGGAGAAAGCCTGGAGGTGATCAGGGATCAAACACACAGCAGTAAGGAGAATGATCTGGCAGGGCGAGATGCAGGTGGCTTCAAGGAACTGGAGTCATTTGGGGGTTGAAAATATGGTAGGGTAATTGCTTTTAAATGCACACTCCCATAAGTGAATCTTGGCTGTATTACAAACTACCCATTTTTAAAAATTGAAGTTTATTTACAATGTTTTGTTTTATGTGTACAGCAAAATGATTCAGTTTTACGTATGCATTTTTTTCAGAAGCTTTTCCATTATAGGTTATTGCAAGATATTGAATATAGTTCCCTGTGCTATACAATAAATACTTGATGTATTTTATATATAATGATGTGTAATATTTTATATAAAATATGTGTAATATTTATATATAGTGATGTGCAACTGTTAATTCCATGCTGCTAATTTATTCCTCCCCTTTTCACTTCGGTAAGCATAAACTTGTTTTCTATGTCTGTGAGTCTGTTTCTGTTTTGCAAATTAATTTGCTTGTGTTATTTTTTTAGATTCTACATATAAGTGATACCACATAATATCTGTCTTTCTCTGACTTCACTCAGTATGATAATCTATAGGTCCATCCACAGAAATAAGCTCTAAATGGATTAAAAGCCTGAATATGAGACAGGACACTATAAAACTCCTAGAGGAAAACATAGGCAGAACACTCTCTGACCTAAGTTGTAGCAAAATCTTTTTCGATCTGTCTCTCAGAATAATGGAAATAAAAACAAAAATAAACAAATGGGACCTACTTAAAAGCTTTTCCACAGCAAAGGAAACAGTAAACAAAATGAAAAGAGAACCCACAGACTGGGAGAAAATATTTGTAACTGATGTGACCGACAAGAGATTAGTCTCCAAAATTTATAAACAGCTCATGATGCTTAACAATATCAAAACAAACAATCCAATCAAAGAAATGGGCAGAAGACCTAAACAGACATTTCTCCAAAGACATACAAATGGCTAAGAGGCACATGAAAAGATATTCAACATCACTAATTATCAGAGAAATGCAAATCAAAACTAAAATGAGATGTCACCTCACACTAGCCAGAATGGCTATCATCAAAAACTCCGCAAACAATAAATCCCAAGAGAGAAGGGAACCCTCCTACACTGTTGGTGGGAGTGTAAATTAGTACAGTCACTATGAGAACAGTATGGAGGTTCCTTTAAAAAACTAAAAATAGAGCTACCATATAGACCCCACAATCCGACTCCTGGGCATACATCCAGAGAAAAGCGTGATCCAAAAGGATACATGCAACCCACGTTCACTGCAGCATTATTCACAATAGCTAAGACGTGGAAGCAATCCAAATGTCCATTGACAGAGAAATGGATTAAAAAAGCTGTGTTATATACATACAGACATATATATATATATATATATATATATATATATATAATGGAGGTTCCTTTAAAAAACTAAAAATAGAGCTACCATATAGACCCCACAATCCGACTCCTGGGCATACATCCAGAGAAAAGCGTGATCCAAAAGGATACATGCAACCCACGTTCACTGCAGCATTATTCACAATAGCTAAGACGTGGAAGCAATCCAAATGTCCATTGACAGAGAAATGGATTAAAAAAGCTGTGTTATATACATACAGACATATATATATATATATATATATATATATATATACGCACACATCCAATGGAATATTGCTCAGCCATTAAAAAGAATGAAATAATGCCATTTGCAACATGGATGGATCTAGAGACTGTCATTCTCGGTCAAGTAAGTCGGACAGAGGAGAAATATCCATATGACACCCCTTACAGGCAGAATCTAAAAGTAAATGATACAAATGAACTTGCTTACAGAAAGTAAGTAAGGAGACAGACTTACAGAAAACAATCTTTCAAAAAACAGAGACTCACAGACTCAGAGAGCAAGGTCATGGTTGCAGAGGGGAAGGATGGGGGAAGGGATAGTTAGGGAGTTTGGGATGGACGTGTACACACTGCTGTGTTTAAAATGGGTAGCTAACAAGGACCTACTCCATAGCACAGGAAGCTCTTGCTTAGTGTTATGTGGCAGCCTGGATGGGAGGGGAGCTGGGGAGAGAGTGGATAGTGTATACGCATGATGGAGTCCCTTTGCTGTGCACCTAAAACTATCATAACATTGTTTATTAATTGGTTATACCTCAATACAGAATAAAAAATTTAGAAAAACCTCTAGGTCCATTCACATTGCTGCAAATAGTAATATTTCATTCTTTTGGGGGGCTGAGTACTATCCCATTGTATATTTCTGTTTACTCACCTATTTTCTTTACCCATTCAGCTGATGGATACTTAGGTTGCTTCCTTGTGGCTATTGTAAATAGTACTGTTATGAAACTTCCGTGCATGTATCTTTTCAAATTAGAATTTTCATCTCACAAATACCAATTTAGTTCATATTATTAAATCAACTGAATATCAATTTCCAGGCAGCTATCTTCTCTTCTGAAAGGCATTGGATTTAGAAACACACATATAGATAATGAGATGCAAATCAGTACACATGTCAGATCCCCAGGTCACTGCTTTAAACAGACGCCTTCTACCACAATGGCTAAGTAACACTCTAGTTATAGGAAGCTGAGTGAAGATGCAGACAAAGAAAAGTCCATGTGTAAAAGTGTAGTTCTTCTAAGATGTTCCACCAATACCATTCTTTAGGGACCATTGAAATAATACTAGCATGTGGTCTTTCATTTAGATTTATGTAGCAATTTACAGTGGAACAGATGTCTTTGTTTATGCCATACAACAGAATTGGGAGCAATTAAAAATACTTTTCTTATGATCCTTTCATCCAATCTTCCATCATTGCTAGTAATTTATTTTATTGACAGTAAAGGAAGCCCATAAAAGGATGGCTGGATTCTACTGCCGTTCACATTATCAGCTCTTAGTACTTACAGTCAAGGGTGGAAAAGCCACCATCACCAACTTTGAGAATGGCATGAAGATCCAAACCAGTACTGTACACAGCTGGCGAATCAAGGAAACGTAGGATGTCCAGGGACTAAACCAAAAGGCAGCCTAGCGGGGAAATTCAAGCCTACAAACTCCCAAGACGTGTGCCCCTGGGGCTGACCTCCAGCGGGAGTAGCTCCAGCTTGCCTGTCTTTATGAACTGGCTTTAATAGCTTGTGGATAGCAAAAGAAATATATTGCTCAATTTGGTTCTAAGTAAATTAAGAGTTTCTGAAGTAGATTTTAATTCAAATGTGGAAGAACACAAACCCTCATCTTATAACAAAGTGAACACATCCCATATCAGTATCAAGATCAACAAACAGAACACAGCCAGCACCCAGAGCATCCCTCATCTCCCATCCCAGGCACCCCCTTCTCCATTCAAAGCCGTAGACTACCATAGCCGTTGCAATGGAATCACACAATACACATTCTTATGCATCCGACTTCCTAACTGGAGTCAACCTAAGTGCTCAGGGACAGAACTCACAGCGAGTGAGTAAATTGTGATCTATTCACACAATGTAATACCACACAGCAACCAAAACGAGTGGCCTGTTCCTGCCTACAGTGGCATGGATTGCTTTCACAAGCATAAGGCTGAGTAAAAGAAGCCCGCTTCCAAAGAATGCGCAATCAAAACCAGACAGAACTAGCTACGGAGTTAGGAGTCAGAGCTACATTCCCTTTGGGGATTATGAAAAAGGCTATGTTCCAGGAGGCTTTTCAGTATTTTCAACTGTGGCTATTCCAATGAGTTAAGGTTTAGGTTTAGGACGAAGAGTAGTGTTAGGATTTTACATTGTCCTGATTACCAACGAGGCTGAGCGTTTTGGCATATTAGCTACTCTTTTGTGACATGTCTGTTCGCATCTTCTGCCTATTTTGCTTTAGGGTTGTGTGTCTTTTGCTCACTGATTCATTTTTCACATATTTCAGACACAAGTCCTCTCTTGTATCTGTGGTTCTAACTCTCTGGTCATATGTATTACAAATCTCTTCTCCCAATCTGAGTCTTGCCTCTTCTTAATGGTGTCTTTTTAAAATTGAGATATAATTCACATTCCATAAAATAAAACTACTTAAAGCATACAATTCAGTGGTCATTAGAACATTCACAAGTTTGCATGTCCTCTACCTAATTGCAGAGCATTTTCATCAGCCCAGTGAGAAACTCCATTCCCGCTACCTGCCACTTTGCATTCTCTCGTCCTGTCCTTAGCAACCACTAAACTACTTTTTCTCTCTATCAATTTGCCCCTTCTGAGCACTTGGTAGAAATAGAATCATATAATACATTTTTTTGAGTTTGATTTTTATATCTTTGCATAATGTTTTCAAGGTTCAGCCATGTTGTAGCATGGGTCAATACTTCACTCCTTTCTATGGCTGAACACTATTTCTCTGCATGGATATAACAAATTTTGTTTGTCAGTTAATCAGCTGATGGGCCTTTGAGTTACTTCCACTTTTTGGCTAATGTAAATAATGCTGCTATGAACATCCATGTATTTTCGTGTGAACAAATGTTTTCAGTTCTGTGAAATTTAAAGGTAGGAGTGAAATAGCTGAGTGGCAGCCGACTCCAGTACTCTTGCCTGGAAAATCCCATGGACAGAGGAGCCTGGCAGGCTGCAGTCCATGGAGTTGCTAAGAATCAGACACGACTGAGTGACTTCACTTTGACTTTTCACTTTCATGCATAGGAGAAGGAAATGGCAACCCCCTCCAGTGTTCTTGCCTGGAGAATCCCAGGGATGAGGGAGCCTGGTGGGCTGCTGTCTATGGGGTCGCACAGAGTTAGACACAACTGAAGCGACTTAGCAGCAGCAGCAGCAATGGTAACTGAATGTTTAACTTTTTAAGAAATGGCCACACTTCTCAAAACAGTCTCACCATTTTACATCCTCATTAGCAAGATATGAGGATTCCAATTTCTACACAACCTTGCCAACATCTACTTACTGTCTGATTTTTTAGTTATGTTATTATAGGATGTGAAGTGGTAATTCCTTGTGGTTTTGATTTGCGTTTTCCAATAACTAATGATATTTAGCATATTTTCATTTGCTTGTTAGCCATTTGCCTATCTTCTTTGAGAAATGTTTATTCAAACCCCTTGCCCATTTTTTAAACTGAGTTGATTTTCATTGTTGACTTGCAAGAGTTATTTATATATTCTGGATGCAAGTTCCTTACCACACGCATGATTTGCAAATATTTTCTCCCATTCTGTGGGCTGTCTTCTCACTTTATTGATAGCATCCTTTGAAACATTGAAACATCCATAAAAATTGAAATTTTTACAATTTTGTAAATTTATTTTATTTATCTAATTTATTTATTTTGTAATTCATCTATTTTTCTTTGGTTTTTTTCTTTATCTATTTTTTTCTTTTGGTTTCTTGTGTGGTGGTATCATATCTAGGATCATAAAGGTGTGCACCTGTGTTTCATCCTAAGAGATTTATAGTTTTAGCTTTGATCTATGATCCATTTTGAGTGAACCTGGGGGACATAGTATGAGCTAGGGATCCAATTTCATTCCTTTGCATATGGATATTCAGCTGCCCCCTCACTATTTGTTGAAAAGACTATCAATTTTTCCACTGAATTGTCTTGGAATCTTTGATCCAAAAATATAAGAATGTATTTCTAGACTCATTTCTATTTCATTGATCTTTATGGCTGTCCTTTTGGAGTACCACATCGTCTTCACTGCTTAGCTTTTTCTTTTTCAAGATTGTTCAGGCTATTCTGCATCCCTTGCATTTCTATGTCAAATTTTTGATCATTTTATCAATTGTTTCAAAAAACAGCTAGGATTTTCATAGAGATTGTGTAGAGTTTGTTGATCAGTTGAGGAGTATTGCCCCCTTAACAGTATTAAGTAATCCAATTGATTAACATAGGATGTCTATCCTTTTATTTAGGTCTTCTGTAGTTTCTTTCAACGAAATTTTGTAGTTAACAGTTTTATAGCTCGCTTGTTAAGTTTAATCCCAACTGTGTTATTCCCTGTGATGCTATTTTTGTAAATGGAGTTGGTTTCTTAATTTTGTTTCTAGATAAGTCATTGCTAGTATGTAGAAATACCCCAATTGCATATGTTGATCCTTTACCCCACAGCCTTGCCATTTATTACCTCTAGGAAGTTTCCTTGGTATGGACTCCTTAAGATTTTCTATGTACAAGACCATGTCATCTGCAAAAGCAAAAAGATAATTTTCCTTCTTGCTTTCCAATCTGGGTGCATTTTATTTCACTCTCTTTCTAATTGTCCTGGCTAGAACCTCCAGAACAATGCTGAGTAGAAGTGATGAGAGCAGACGTGCTTGGCTTCTTCACAGCATTTCATCATTAAGTCTTTCTTCCTACATTAAGCATGACATGAGCCGTGAGATTTTCATAGATGCTTTTTATGAGAATGAGACAATTCCCTTCTTTTTCTACTTTGTTGAGCATTTTTATTACTAAGGTGTTGGATTTTTTCCAATATTTTCTCTGCATCTATTGAGATAATTATGCTTTTTTATTTTTGATTTTATTAATATGGTATACTAGGCTTCCTTGGTAGCTCAGATGACAAAGAATCTGCCTGCAATGCAGGAGACCTGGGTTCAGTTTCCGGGTTGGGAAGATCCCCTGGAGGAGGCATGGCAACCGACTCATGATCTTGCTTAGAGAATCCCCATGGACAGAGGAACCTGGCGGGCTACAGTCCATGGGGTCGAAAAGAGTGGGACTCGACTGAGCAACTAAGCACAGCACACATGGTATATTACGGTGTAATGCGGTATGTCACACTGATCAAGTGTCTTATTTTGAACCAACAATGTCCTTTGATAAATAGAAGTTCTTAATCTAAATATAGATCAATGTATCGATCTTTTATTTTAGGTTTTATGTTTGGCTATTCCAAGACCATGAAGTTATTCTCCTAAATATCTTTTACATGCCTTGCTGTTTTACCTTTCACATTTAGATCCACAATCCATCTCGAATCAATTTTTTGTGTAAGTGCTTATAGAAATCAACATAAATTTTGCCCATATTTATTTCCAGTTGACCCAGCACTGTTTACTGAAATGATCATCCTTTCCCATTGCTCTGATGACAAAAAGTCACTCTTGTCACAAACTGAGCGTGTGTGGTTACTTCTAGACTCTCTGCTGTTTCATTGATCATTTGTGGCCCCAGTGCCACGTTGTCTTAATGATTGAGCTTTATAACAAGACTTGATAATGCTTTAGTGTAAGTCCTCTATTTTGTTCTTTTTCTTCAAGGTTAGCTTGGCTATTTTGGGCTATTGCTATATAAATTTTACAATCACTTTGTGAATTTACACACACAATCATAGACCTACACCTACACATACACACATACACACACACACAATCTGGAACTTTCATTGTGATTACAATGAGTCAATAGTTCAATTTTTGACCTTTTTAGAGAGACTGAGGATCTATTTGTGTTCATTAGTAAAGAGTTTTTTAAGCCTTGTCTTTTCTATGATTTTTCTGAGAATAAAATCATAGAAAGATAGATTTTATTAATGAGAATAAATAATAATAATAACAATGACATTTTAAATAATTCCTATATGCTAGATGACTGGCCTAAGTGCATTATGGGTTTTACCTTATTTTATTATTTAAAAAATGCCAAAAACTATGAGACTTCCCTGAAGAAAGCCATAACATTTTGTTAAAGGCATAAAAATAATATCTGAACAAATCATGAGACACAGCATGGCCTTGGGTGGGAAGAATTAATCATCATTAATGTGTCAGTGATCTTCAAAGAAATATTTACCGTAAGCTAATTCTAATCAGAGTATCAGTAGTGTTTTTCTAGAGCTGTACAAAAGTGTTCCAGCACTTATATTTTAAAAATTCTAAATGTTTTAGAATTGACAACAAAAAGCTTTAATTTCAAGAAAAGAATATTAAGGTAAGGTTGCCTTACCAGATATTACTTTCCAAAATGCAAATGTACTAATTTTTTAAAACTGTATAGTTTGGCTCACAAATAAGCTTACAGATCAGAAGACCAAAAAGCCAAAAAGATCTGTGTATATATTAAAAGCTACCACACACAAAAAAAGCTTTTTTGCTCCATGCAGAGAAGATGGTTTATTTAATTAATGCAATTGGCATAACTGGCTATTTATCTGCAAAAAATCCCACCTCCAACCATGAGTAAAATCTTATGGATGGATTACAACTTGAAACATAAAACAAAAAATAATAGGATCAATTTAAGATGAAACTTGAGTAGCCTCAAAACTAGGGAAGGGAGAAGTACTTAGACAGTACAGGCAATCTAGAATACATAAGAGAAAAATAGCCTAATGAGTTTGAGTACAAAAAGTTAAAATGCAAAAACCAACTGGAGAAAGTATTTGCAACTTTCTCCACTCATAAGTGAATGTCCCTAAAATATCAATACAAGGAGCTCCCTGCAATTGAATTTTTTAGAAAACGTCAACCTAGTAGGAACATGAGCAGAGTATGACTGGCAATGCGAGGAAAAGGAAATTAAAATGGCCAACAAAACCTAGAACATCTCTCCAGACTCTCTGGTAGACAGACAACTTACAGTTTATACCAACGCGATCACATTTTTTCCCTACCATTCACACTGGTAAAAATTGAAAGGCTTCAGAAGCACATTCAGTGTTCATGAAGGCATAGAGGAAACAGACCATCTAATATTATGCTACTAGGTGGGTGAATTACTTCCTTTTGGTAAAGGAAACTAACTGGCAGCATCAGTTAAAAGGTCAAATATATATATATATCTTGAATCTAGCAAATTCATTTGGTGGATGTTAAACTTCAAAGAACCTATATTCACAGATGGCATCCTGAAGTTGTTGAAGAACAGTTTAGATCTATTGTATGAATTATACAAATTATATTTAAATTGAAATAGCAAACTGAAAAGAAATACTACAGACACTTAGTAACATACATTTTCTTGAGCTCCAAAATCACTGCAGATGGTTACTGCATCCATGAAATTAAAAGATGCTTGCTCCTTGGGAGAAAAGCTATGACAAACTTAGACCGCATACTAAAAAGTGGAGACATTACCAACAAAGGTCCATATAGTCAAAGTGAAAGTTGCTCCGTCAGGTCTGACTATCTGCGACTCCATGGATAGCTCTTGGAATTCTCCAGGCCAGAATACTGGAGCGGGTAGCTTTTCCCTTCTCCAGGGGATCTTCCCAACCTAGGGCTTGAACCCAGGTCTCCCACACTGCAGGCGAATTCTTTACCAGCTGAGCTGCAAGAGAAGCCCAACAGTACTGAAGTGGGTATCCCTTCTCCAGCGGATCTTCCCAACCCAGGAATTGAACCGGGATCTCCTGCATTGCAGGTGGATTCTTTATCAACTGAACTATCACGGTAGCCTGTATAGTCAAAGCTATGGTTTTTCCAGTAAGTCATGTATGGGTGTGAGTGTTGGACCATAAAGAAGGCTGAGTGCCAAAGAATTGATCCCTTTGAAATACTGTGGTATAGAGAAGACTCTTGGGAGTCCCCTGGACAGCAAGGAGATCCAACCAGTTCATCCTAAAGGAAATCAGCCCTGAATATTCATTGGAAGGACTGATGCTGAAGTTTCAATAATTTGGCCACCTGATGCGAAGAGCTGACTCATTTAGAAAAGACCCCTGATACTGGGAAAGATTGAAGGCAGGAGAAGGGAATGACGGAGGATGAGATGGTTGGATGGCATCACCTAGTCAATGGACATGACTTTGACAAGCCACGGGAGTTGGTGATGGATGGGGAAGCCTGGCATGCTGCAGACCATGGGGTCACAGTCAGATACAACTGAGAGACTGAACTGGACTGAACATACATGTATTAACATTTATTTCACAGTAGGATCAGTTGTAAGTGGTTCACATGGAAATACCAGGGCCAATGAGGCTGTGCCCCCATCAGTCCTAGTTTATTGATGTAGCACCAACAGGTCACACAGCAGGTGTGTGGTGAAGCTGGTGTTGGAAGCCAAGCCTCTGATCACATCTGTAACCTCTTTGGAGTGTTGCATGTTGATTCCATTTTTTTAAATGATCCAATTTTAGATAAAAAGAAAGAAAAAAGAAACCTGTACATATGAAATATTTTAAAATTAAACGTGTGATATGAAATTACTGCTGCAGGTTTTCTTACCTATTAACGCACGCTTTCAGTTTACAAAGATCACTGTTCTCACTGGAATGCTGATGCCTATGTCCCACTCCCAGAGACTCTGATTTAATTGGTGTGGGTGTTGCCTGTGCTTCAGGTTTTTCCAGGCTCCCGGGGTGATTTTTAATGTGTAGCAAAGTCCAAGAACCACTAGCATAGATAACTTAGATCTGATGCCCAGTTTGGGAACAGTTTGGCTCAGGATCTGTGAAGCTGTTTGTGCAATTGTCCTGTTAACCACTAGATGGGGTCTTGTCCACATGACAGTTAAAACAGCAACCAGGTTTCTGCAGAACTCTTTTTTTGTAGACATAGAAAATATACAGGAAGTGAGGAGGGCTTGCAGGGACCAGATCTGTGATCAGGTATTTCGCCAGGCTTTGGCTCACACTATATTATGCCGTCAGCATACATCTTTGTAAAGTTCTGGGGAGAAATTCTTATTACCTTTTAAGCCTGATTTTCCCTCAAGTCAGAGAGACACATCTCCTTAGTTTCTTCCTGTATCTGTGTCTTTTCTTGGACTTGAATTGCAGAAAGTCATTCTTTGTGGAAAGGCCACACCCTCTGTTGTTTGGCTGCAAGGATAAAATGGAATGAGGCTCTTTGGAAATTTCCTAATTAAAAGTACATAATTGACTGTGTACTAAACAGCCAGGAGGGCAGTATTTAAAATCTACTTATAGATTCAGATTAGTGGTGGGAATAAATAGGGCAATCAGGAGAAAACTGTTAAATTAAGATTCTCATCCCCTTAACACACAAGAGTCTGACTTTTCGAGAAAACAAGTTATCTCTGAGCTTGATTGTTCTCCCTTTGATCTCAAAATAAACACCAACCTGCATACTTCGTGGTCATGCACTGTTGATTCATTAAAGAGCCGTACACTGATTTCCCATAAATGCTTAACTCATAATGATTATGGGCAAAGTCAAGAAACATAATTTAAGGGGAAATTTTGCAATAAAATTAGCCTGAAAACTAAGTGTAATTACTGTATCAGTGTTTCCGCTATTTGGACCTTTTCCCATTGGAATTTATAAATAATGTTCTTAGTGAATGTACAATTTACATGTTTCTCAGAACAAAGAACAATGAGGAGATGGTAGCTATATCTCAGAGCAGGAAATTAATATGAAGGCTTTGCGGTTTCTGTCATAGCTATTCATTCACAAAGCAGTCTATAGACTATGAGGCCCTGCGGATCATCCTACCAAAAATCTGTACCAGAATCTCTATTAGTCAGGGTTCCCCAGAGTAACAGAACCAATAGGAAATGTATTTATACAATCATACATGTCTATGTGTGTGTGTGCACATATATATGATTTACTTTGAGGAACTGGCAATTCCTTATAATAAATTTCTCCGCAATATGGAAGCTGAGAAGTTCCCAGATCTGAGGCAGCAAGCTGGAGGCCTGAGAGAAATGATGGTATACATTCCAGTCCAAAGGCAGAAGATCAGCGCCTGTTAGGGGACCGGAGAGTGAATTCTCCCTTCCTCAGCATTTTCTTCTTCTGTTCGGGCCTTCAGTGGGTTGGATGGAAATCCAATAGCTTTCTCAAAGTGTGTTCACAGAATTTTAGTTCCTTGGAACAGAAATTAGAAATTGTTAATACAGGCAATTTGGCATAAAAGGGTTTCAATGTCAAATAAGTCTGGAAAATCCTGGGCAAAATAGTTAAGCAGATTTCCTCTCTGCCATCCTTCTCAAAGCCTTTAATATGTCCATGCACTTCGTGATTATCTAAGAGGTGATACTTTGTAAAGCTTTCCAGACTTACTTAACACAGTATCTTGTTTGGTATTAGCACCTCTCCAAATCCTGGTAATAAAGTACTACAGAGCAGAAACTGTTTTATCTGATTTTGTACCCCAGCCTCTTGCTCAGTGCCTGCCAAACGGAAGAGACCAGATAAATGTCTGAAATTCTATTCAACAAAATGGTGAATGAAGGATGAAAGGGCAGTAGAGATATGGCCAAGTAATAAACAAATTTTATGCAGGACCAGCCTGGGACTATGGCAAGGACTTCTCAGCCCACTCCTGCTGCTGCCGCTGCTGCTAAGTCGCTTCAGTCGTGTCCGACTCTGTGTGACCCCATAGACGGCAGCCCACCAGGCTCCCTGGCCCCTGGGATTCTCCAGGCAAGAACACTGGGGTGGGTTGCCATTTCCTTCTCCAATGCATGAAAGTGAAAAGTCAAAGTGAAGTCGTTCAGTCGTGTCCGACTCTTCACGACCCCATGGACTGCAGCCTACCAGGCTCCTCCATCCATGGGATTTTCCAGGCGAGAGTACTGGAGTGGGGTGCCATTGCCTTCTCCGCAGCCCACTCCTAGAGGGCCAGAAAATCTGAAAAACATTTTAAGGATGTTGGAGTCAGAGCCTAAGCTCTCACCATTATGGAAGATGCCACAGGGAGGACAAGGTGGATTTGTTCTTTCTTAGTGAAGCAGATGCTTCCTATGTCCTGCCCATATTCTCTCTTTCTCCCAACTGCAGGCATCTGCATTTCTGTCTGAGATTTCCTTTTTGCTGCAAGAGCCAGTTTTGCTGTCCATTCAGCAGGCCCTGGGAGCCCCTCTCATCAATGATCAGCTGGAGTTGATGTATCAATACCCCAGCTCCCCATCCCACAGCTGGGCTAACTCAGCCTTGTGTGTTTCACCACTCAGCTCAGTGGGTAAAGAATCTGCCTGCAGTGCAGGAGATTCAGGAAACATAGGTTTGATCCCTGGGTCGGTAAGATCCCCTGAAGAAGGAAATGGCTACCCATTGCAGTATTCGTGCCTGAAAAATCCCACGGACAGAGGAGCCTGGAGGGCTACCGTCCAAAGAGTTGCAAAGAGTCGGACTCGACTGAGCAACTAGGCACGCAGCACAGCGCTCCACAGGGGCAACTTGGCAACGCGCTGGCTGGTCCTGTCCTTGCCTCGCTTCCCCACCCTCCCGTCCCTGCTAGGACCCTAGGAATCCACTCTTAGTTGCATTACCTGCTTCTGACCCTTGGCTCGTGTTCTGTTTCTGGGGGACCCTATAATGACAGTGCTCGCCTTTCCATGGATTCTTTCCTATCTTGACTCCTCCTCAACTACAGGACCTCGGAACCCCTGGAAATCCCCCCTAAACTAGTCCTCAAAGGGGAGCCTCCTGTCCAGCTGCAGCCATCCCAGGGCATATTCCAGCCATGTGTTCAGGTGGTGTTAAGGGGAGACTTGGGAATGTACCCCATCCTGGGCCAAAGAGGGTACTGGGGGCACAAAGGTGGGAGAGACAGGCTTAGAGCCAGCCCTCAGGGCACTCCCACGCTTTTGCAGAAGACAAGCACAAATCACATTACCACACAAGTCACCAGGCAGTGATAATCCTTAGCGAGTGCTGAAAAGCAGAACCATGGGGTGCCACGGAGGAGAATAACAAGAGCGCCTAATCCAGGCGCGGGTGTGAGGGAGGCTTCCCAGTGGAGCTAACCTGCCTGTTGAGACAGAGGGTGTACAGGCCCTGGGCAGATGCAGGGGTGGGGTGAGGTGGGGAAGACAGGTCGGGCAGAGGGAACAGCTACACAAAGGCCCTGGGGAGAGAAGCGAGTGCCTTTCAACGCCAGTTGTCTGATCCGTGGGCTTCCCAGGGTTCCTGAAGCCATCAGAGCCATCCAGAGGCAGGAGCTGAGGCAGGGCTGGCAGAGCCCCTCTCCTAACTCTGTGCCAGACTCTGTCCTCCGGGCCCCGCGGCAGCTCACAGGTGTCTCCCCTGCAGACTGGGGAGGCCACCAGTCCTTCTCTCTGTGCATGAGAATTGCACTCCCCAGGCCCCTTGGAAATGGCCTTGCTTCGGCCAGTAACATGTGAGCAGAAGTGATAAAGTCCACTTCCTAGAGAAGGTCTTTATGAACTGAGGCACAACTGCGGTGCTCTTTCCCCTCTGCCGTGGCAACTGGAAGTCTTCCAGACGGGTCAGCCCTGTCTGTCTAGACGACTGTGACACATCAGCTGACCCTCAGTAATCACGTAGCATAAGCAAGAAATAAACTTTTGTTGCTTTAAGCTACTGAGAGTTGAGGGTTCCTGCTGTGGCCCGGTCAGCCAACCCTGACAAACAAACCTGTTGGAACTGCTCTAGGGAAGACACTCGGAGCAGACACAGGCAGGGCCGCACAGTGGTTACACCCCCGAGACCTGCCGGCTCGTGTTTCATCCTGGCTCTGCTGCCTTCAGACTGAGAGACGCGGAGCTAGTGGCTCACGCTCTCTATGCTTCTGTTTCTCCATCTATAAAACAGTAATAATTGTATTTACTACATATTCTTGAGAGAATTATGTAAGTTCATTCATGCAAAGAGCTTGGAAAATTGCCAGGCACAGAGTAAGTGCTCAATAAATATTAGCTTTAATATTAACATTTTTTATAAAACAAACAGCAGTTGGATGCCGCAGGTGGCCCAGATCCTTCCTTTAGGAAAAACATTATCCAAAGGAAACCTCACTGGCATAAGGCCTTCAGAAGGGGCAACTCTATGTATGCAAACTCAAATGTCTCCAAGGAGGGGCGGCAGCACCCACATGTTTAGCTCTTTTTTTTTTCTTGTTTGATAGAGGCCCAGGTACTGAAAAAAGGTAGCTCAGCTGGTAAAGAATCCGCTTGCAGTGCAGGAGACCACGGTTCGATTTCCAGGTCAGAAAGTTCCCCTGGAGTAGGAAAGACTACCCACTCCAGTATTCTTGGGCTTCCCTGGTGGCTCAGACTGAAAAGAATCTGCCTGCAGTGTGGGAGACCCAGGTTCTATCCCTGGGTTGGGAAGATCCCTTGGAGGAGAGGATGGCAACCCAGTCCAGTATTCTTGCCTGGAGAATCCCAAGGACAGTGGAGCCTGGCGGGCTACAGTCCATGGGGTCGCAAAGAGTTAACTGAGTGACTAAGCACAGCACATAGCTGTAATAAAAACAGTGATGCAAATGAAGTAGCAAGTGATAGTTGATGCTCAGTTTCTGTGCTGGGTGAAAGTGAAAAGTGAAGATTGCTCAGTCATGTTTGACTCTTTGCAAACCCATGGACTATACCGTCCATGGAATTCTCCAGGCCAGAATACTGGAGTGGGTAGCCTTTCCCTTCTCCAGGGGATCTTCCCAACCCAGGGACTGAACCTAGGTCTCATGCATTGCGGGCACATTCTTTACCAGCTGAGCCACAAGGGAAGCCCTCTGTGCTGGGTGCCATGTGGGCAGAGGAGCATGGAAGAGGGCATCCCCCATTCAAAGGGGCAGCTGGGACCCCACAAGAATGCAGGGGTAGTGATGCTAGATTTTCGGTTGTTTTTAATAGGCAATTCAGCTTTTAAAATGTGAACTCATGTAACACATAGTGTGAGGCCAAGTCACCATATGATGGGTTGCACCTGTGGTTTGCCTCTCCTGTTCTCAGAACCCTGCTCTTGCACGGGGCAGGAGCTCAGATATTTGTATCACTAAATGTTTGAGTACTTGTTTAAATGGCTTTTCCAGAACCTAAGTAACACCTTCCCAAAGATCCACTTAGGCCTTCACCTCCTGAAAACATAAAATTACTCCCTTTTTTGAAATGGCAATATCTTTAAGGTCCACTGCTGTGGCCAGGTCACCCAGATTGTGATCTCTGTCTTAGTTCAAACCAATATGAGTGATGTGGCTGCAAACACTTGGCAGTCTTTGGGGAAAGCGGCTCCTCCGGGCTCCTGGCCTCAACAGGGGGTGTGAACTGGAAAGGGGGGCAGTGCAAATCAGCCCGGTGTCCCCACCAGCTCCACAAACCTCTCAGGGCCAATACTTGGAAGGGGTAGGCGTCTGAGGCCACTTGGAGGAAGCAGTCCCCACTGCAGCCCGGGAGCTATGCTGCCTGCCGTCTGCGTGGGATGGGAATGTGGATGGGAATTGAGAATGTGTCCCTGTCCCTCCCTCGTCAGTAGGCAGCCAACAGCAGGTGGGCTTGGGTTTGGATGCAGGGGTGGAGGCCTTCCCACTGCTTCCCTGCCCTGCCAATGATGAAGAAAGGTTGGAGAGTAGGAAGCTACCTCCGCCCCTTCTTGCCTGTTTCCCTTGGCCGGGGGTGACCATAATTTCACATCAGTAAAGCAACGAGATCCTTCAAGCTGTTCCCAGTGACTTCTCAGTTGACACGAGGCAAGATCACTGAACATTTTTTTTTTGATGATTCAGTCTCTTATCTGTACCGTAGGTGTAATAATAGCACCTTCAGAGAGTCCTGTGTCACATACTTCATTAGCATTTCCAAAAGCCGGTGAGCTCCTTAAGGGAAGAGATGGCTTACTCCACCCTCCACCGCGCACCACTCCATTCGACCCCGATCCCCCTACGTGAATGTCTCCATTTTCTGGTAGCAGAATGGGAGAAATGTTTTTGAGAAACGTGCTTTCGATGATGCATTAATACTTCACACGACTGTCAGTGTTTCTCACTGCAATTTATCTTTCTATGTGGGTTTCTCCAAACAGAGCTGGCAGATTTTTTTGCTCCCCAGTCCGATCTCAATTCCAATTCCAGCCTTTGTCTGGTTTCTTGCATGTGGTCTAAACATAGAACCTCACAAACATGGGAACGAACTGGTTTTTAATCATGTAGGAGAGCAGAGGGTCTTCACCGGGTAAGGAAATGTGGAGAGCCTAACTTTCTGAAAGAAAAAAAACCTTTCTGGAGACTTTTTTTTTCCCAGAGTCATCTTCATTAATATTAAAAGACTTTTGCTGCCACTTTAAGAGATGAAGCTTTGTAACACATCTGTAACTAGTGCAGAACAAATTAATTTATTGCAGGTGGGTTCCTAACAGCGGAACAAGGGAAACTCTTGGTTACACGTCCACCCTTCCAGCAGGTACACTGGGACTGACTCTTTCTCCTTTGGGAATCTGAAGGCAAGACAAGGGCTCATGACCCCAAGAAGAAAGGAGCAAGGTATTCTCCCATCTCCTCTAGGCACCCACAGAAGCAAAAGACATAGGCACTAGGCACAAGATGAGGATCTGGTTATTCTATATTCTTTTATTATTCTCCAAATATTCTTGGCCCTACATTTACAAAAGTGGGGGCATTGGGGGGAGGGGCATGGGAGTTAGGCATGGGGTCCATCCATATGTGCTTCCCAACCCCTGGTGACGGAGAGTACAGAGGTGGCCTCAGCCAGCAGGGGTCAGCCAACTCTAGGCAATCATCGTTAGATCATGCTAACCAGCCACTGGGGCTCCCCAAACATTGACTAATGAAAACACAGTAGTCCAGTGGCCAACCCAGCTCTGATCAGTCAGATGTCCCCTCTGATTGGTTGGTGCCTGTGCTTTCTGGGTTATTCAATATTTTCAAAATTACCCTGTCCGTGGGCAAGAAAGACGCTAACAGGTCCCAGTTATCCATGTGCATGAACTCATTAATCTTCATACAGCTTCCTTCTGTAGAACATGCCCCATTTCACAGGTGAGGAAACTGAGGCTCCAATTCCATCATTTGAGATCAGTTAACCAGCTAGATAGGGAGGATTCTCCTCTGGGAGGCACAATTCCAGGCTGACTCGCTCATCTTTTTGTTCCTTGGCACAGAGGGAGCGCTCAGTAAACAGTTCCCGGGTGAATGAACAAAAGAGTAGATGGCTGAATGATTGTCCAGGGGCCCACGCTACTCCATTTCATGGTGATGCCTTCTCGGGGAATAAGGGCCCTTTTGATTTCTCATATTTTGCCTCCTCTTCCAGCCCCTGATAACTGAGCAGCCCAGAACAAAGCAGGCTGGCAGGGGAGCCGAGCTCACATAGCGCCCTGCCCTGGGCTAAGAACGATATGCCTCCTTCCCCACCATGGCCTCCACTAAGCCCCCATCACCCCTGAGGTTCCCGTCGCCCTGCCACAAGGGTGTGGCATCAGCTCTGTCCTCACCAGCTGGGTTTCCTGGACCAAGTCTCTGAGTCTCCACTTTCTCATCTGTAAAATGGGGCAAATAATACAGTCTACTCTGCAGACTGGATGAGCCCAGGTTTCCCTGGGGTTTAGCATGGTGATTCCGTCACAAGAACAGCAATTGCAGGAAATGTCTCACAGAATGTGTGTAGGGGGTTCCCTGTGCTAGTCTCTCTACTTTTGAGTTTTGTTTGGGAAGCTTCATACTATTTTTTAAATAAAGGGACCCATACAAGTACCTCAAGGATGATTAGGACTTGTTTCTAAGAGCAAAGGAGGTGGACACCCCCGAGGGCTCCGGCATGTCTGGAAGGGCTGGAGGGGTGGTGCATGGAGTCCTGCAGAAAAGCCACTGTTTCCTCCCTGAGCCCAAGAGGTTTGCCAAGCTCTCCGCAAACAGAAGTCCTGCCTCGAGGTTCCAAGCTGAACCCACTAAACCAACAATGAAAGCCCCATTGTTGGGAATCCAGAAAAGCCAAGAGTGTGAGAATGAGAATGTCCTCATTCATCTCTTATCCCGCCTGGATTCATAACGCGTCCTTTCATCCCCACCCACTTCCCCAAGCCACGGCTCTCAGACCCCTCCTCGGCAACCCATAGGACCCCCGCCATCACCTCCTGCAGGCGTGACTTTCTCTTTGGTTCTTTTTTGACCCCAAACATTCACTCCCTTTCTGGGCTCTGTCCCGTTTCTGCTGGCCCGGATGGCGCTTGACAGGACTTGCAGGAGGCGCTGGGCTGGCCCGTAGTGCTCGTCATTCTTTCCGAGGTGATGATAGGATTGGAGTTGGCCCCATGACTTGCCTTGTGACACAGGGTTAGCTATGTAACTTGTTTTTGCTGATAAAACATGAGTGAAGATGAAACGTGTCACTTCCAAGCAGGAGCTTGAAGAGCCAGCAAACTGCAAGCCAAGCTCTTCCCCTCGGCCGTGCAGCTGCAGCATCAGCTGCAGCCCCTCTGCTGACCTGTGTCTTGGAGTGAAGCTGACTGATGTGGGCCGGAGCCCCCAGATGCCAACAGTGCGCATGAGCATGGTTGGGAGATAAATCCTTTTTCTTTTGTGCCCCTGAGGTTTGGGGACTGGTTGTTACCAAGGTGGGACCTGTTCCAAACTGACTGATGCAGGCTAGATTTCGAGAGTGGACAGGTGACTGGAAAAGAGCACGGTTTCCTTACTGACTGAGCCACCTGGGAGCCTTGGTAAGTTCTTGCAGGATGCTACATGGTTGTAACTTCCAGCTGAGGCCCAGAAGTCCATGGAGGCTGTATCCTCAGTAATGAGCACAAAACCAGTCACATGACTCTCAAAACTGGGAGCCCCTCAGAGTCTAGAAGGACTGAGCTATTGGATATCAGAGATCTGTAAAGAAGATCTCTTTGGAGAAGACTGAGCTGAGAGTACCCACACCCCACCCAAGAAGGGGGAAGTGGAGCTGCTTCTTCCTTCCTTTCATCAAGAGAGACAGGCTTCCAAGAGACCATGTGGCATGCTTGACATGAGTCCCTTGCCATAAAGGGGACCCAGTGGACTGACTGCTCAGGAAATCTTGAGCACAAGAAATCAAACTCTGGTAGGATTGTTTAATTAATGATCTATCCTTGGAAAAACTGCCTAGACAAAGGACTAAGTTCAGCACAGTGCCTGGCACACACAGGGTGCTTTCTGTCCACCACAGCAGTCTTGGTAATTCTTCTTGCCCTTGGATGTGAGGCGTGGTAAAGGGGTAAACCCCTCCAGGAGAAGGTTTCACTGCTTCATGACTGCTTATTGGATAATTTGAGGCTGGGTCTTGGTTCTTGAACTTCCCTGGTGGCTCAGACGGTCAAGTGTCTGCCTGCAATGTGAGAGACCCAGGTTCGATCACCAGGTCCGGATGATCCCTTGGAGAAGGAAATGGCAACCACTCCAGTACTCTTGCTCGGAAAATTCCATGGATGGAAGAGACTGGTAGGCTACAGCCCATGGGGTTGCAAAGAGTTGTGAGCGACTTCACTCTCACTCTCTCTTAGTTCTCAGAGAGCTGTCATTACAAGCACAGCAGGGGCACTCTATGAGATCTGAAGAGAACAGATCTAGACATCTCTTCCACAACCCATCTCTGCCTCTAAACATTCTCCCCCTCCATCTTTGTAAGTTCCATCATTCACCTTCCTTTGGGTATTACCCTAAAAGCTGCTCTTGACCATAGAGGACACAGCATATTGACCTATGGATGGGTTAGCGCCCTGGATTGCTCTGGGCTATGGATACCTGCCATCTTCTTTCGGGCTGCCCGGCACCTTACCTCCTCCTTCCCATGGTGGGGGTGCCCCATCATAGGAATCTCAGTTGACAGAGCACAGGCAGGGCTCAGCTGGAGAGAGAGTCACCAGCCCACCAGAGCCAAGATTCCTAAATTCTCAGGAGTCTTTTGAGTGTTAAGTGGTTGTCAGATAAAAATCAGTCATGGCGGGAATTTTGATACCACAGAAGTTAGCAAGTTGCCACAGATCAGAGTTTTTCCCCCCAGAGAAGAGACTGTTAAAAATTTACCAACCCATCGCTAGGCACTAAGTGCATCACCAAGGCTGAACCAGTTGATCCCATCTGAGGCTCTAAATCTGGAGAAAGTGATCTGAGATGAAAGGACAAGACAGAACCCCCTTCCTGCAGCAGCCTCTGGCAATAGCAGGAGTATCTTTTGGGGGGGGGTGGCAGTGTCCAGGGAGCCCTGGCATGACCTAGCCCAGGTCTTCCTTCTGCCTGATTTCCTTTATTTCTGCCCAGCTTTCAAGCCTCTTTCCCCTGTCTTCCCATCAATTCCAAGAGTTTTCCCTGCTAAGTGAACTAGAGTCAGTTCCTCCCAAGGGGTCTGTCAGGTATAGATGGCTAATCACCTATACACAGAGGTGCCCAAAGGAGGAGAAGCAACTTTCATTTATGGAGTACCTACTGTGTTCCAAGCAGCGGCTACCTAACAACTAAATATGTCATTAATTCTTCTGTGGATCGTTCCACTATCATGAATTCATACCAATCTATTGATAATATTCAAACCCCACAATGGGTAAAGTTCTGCACAAGAAACTATGGGACATACTGACAAAGTTGAACAATCTGTACCGCCCTTCTGGAATTTACAGTTTAGCCGGTGACACTGGTATGTGCTCACGAGGCTGAATATCTGTCTGGACACAAGTTCTCACTTGTAAGGAGTATGGGGAGCTGTAACTTCCAGCTCTGGGGATCAGGGGAGGCTTTCTGGAGAAAGTGGGATTTGAGCAGAGCCTCCACCATGGTCACCTGTGTGTGTGTGTGTGTGTGTGTGTGTGTGTGTGTGTGTGTGTGTGAAGAATGTTATTTCCTTTATTCATTTCTTTTTTTTTTCACCAAAAGTAAAATAGTTTTCTACTGGAAAATCCCATACATTCATTTCCAGAAAGCGTTCAGCAACATACAGAGGACATAACCTGGGAAGGGAGTTGCCTGCAGCCCCACCAGCCCCCGGTGACCACACAGAGCAGTGCCACCAACGCCCTTCGGCCCAGCTGCACAACCCTGCGTACTGTTGTGCAACCAGCTGTTTTCACTCAACAATATGTCATGGACGTTTTTCCATGCCAATTATTCCCAACCTGCATCATATTTAAATGGCTGGAGAGTATTCCCTTATATGGATGTGCTCTAAATTAATCAAATCCCCATTGATAAACATTCAGTGTTTCGGGCAAGGGCAGGGAGTCAGGAGCCCCATAGTCCAAGCATACATCTTGGCTCTGCCACTGACCAGCTGGCTGTTCTTGAAAGGAAAACTAACCTCTGACTGCAGGTTCCCTTTCAATAAAATAGGGGTATTAAGAATACCCACTGCAGAGAAATGTCATGAGTAGGTATTTGTCAAACTTTGTAACAGTTTCTAGCACATAGCAAACGCTCAACTAAAACCAACTGTTGTTGCCATCACATAGTGGGGTTGTGACCACCGTCACCTGTGCTGCTGTGCTTAATTACTCAGTCCTGTCTGATTCTTTGCAACCCCATGGCCAGCCAGGGTCCTCTGTCCATGGGGATTCTCCAGAAGACCAGAGTGGGCTGCCACGCCTTCCTCCAGGGGACCGTCCCAATCCAGGGATCAAACCCAGGTCTCCATTGTAGGAGGAGTCTTTACATTCTGAGGCACCAAGGAAGCCCCTCCCGCCAATACCTACTTAGGATAAAACTTAGAAAGTGAAAGTCACTCATAGTCCATGGAATTCGCCAGGCCAGAACCCTGGAGTGGGTAGCCATTCCCTTCTCCAGGGAATCTTCCCACCCCAGGGATCAAACGCAGGTCTCCCGCACTGCGGCGGATTCTTTACGAGCTGAGCTACCTCCACTACCTATTCGCAGGGGGACCTGGTGTTGGCAGGAGGCAGTGAGAGAGGCAGTCCCTGCCTCTGGGCCTGGAGCACTGTCACCCTCACGAGTCACCAGCAAACCAGCCCGGTGAGGTCTCCAGACTCGCCCAGCCTTCTGGGTGGCATTCTGGAACACAAAGCAAGAGGAAAATTAACAGCAAGTCAGGTCAGACTCCCTTTGATTTCTAGAAGGAAAACTAGGGTTGAGGCCATATTCAAAAATATAGGTCAAATCTTGGTTTCTGTGGTTACCAAACACTGTCAGCCACCAATGACTCCCTCCCTCGGGGGCGATGCCAGGGTTCCGAGGCCTGGCAGCGGGACCCGGCTCCCCTCGGTCTACGCCCGCCGCCGGCGCAGGGGCGAGTGCCGCGGGCCGGCCCAGGGGTCCGAGGGGAGCGCGGCGGGGTCGGGCCCGGGGCGCCTGCCCTCCGCCGCTTGGGGCGGGGAGCGGCTCGGCGGGGCTGCGGCGGGGGCTGGGTGTCCGCTCCCCGCGGCCCGGCTAAGCGCGCCCCCGGGGCAGGGAGGGCGCTGCCCGGCCTGGGGCCGAGCCCGCCCGCCCGGGGAGGAGGGGCCGCCGCTGCGGGAACAATGCGGCCGGTGTTCCGCGGCCCCGCCCCTCCACGCCCCTCGGCCCCGCCGCCCGGGCCTGGCGCAGAGGGAAGAACCCCCTTATTTGGTCTTGGAAAGAAAGGGGAAAGGTTATCCCCAGATGCCTGCAGCGTTGGGTCATCGGCCCGCGGTCCTTGGCCCGCGCCCGGGAGCAGTGCCCGCTCCCGCCGGCAGGTGGCGGCGCCGCGCCGCGCCGGGCCGCCCGGTAAACAAGCCGGCGGCTCCGCGGCCTTTTGTGTGCGCCTCGCGGGCGGGGAAGGGGGCGGGGCGAGGGACGGGGATGG
>SJYC01088323.1:0-67103 GCA_006408675.1 Madoqua kirkii
CGCTGGGGAGGGTGAGTAGGGGGAGGGGGCGGTGACCGGGAGGGAGGGGGTGACCGGGTTGCGGTGACGGGGTAGCCGGCTCAAGGAGACAAAGCCCCTGTGTGCGGCGACCGCCAAGCCCGCAGTGCCGGGGAGCGGCCGCGGTCGCAGGGTGTGACTTGGAGGTGCGGACTCCAGGCGAAGCCTGGAGCGCACAAGGGGCGCGCGGTGGGGAGGCCGCCTGCTGTGGGACCTCAGTGAGGCGCCCCCTCGGTCCCCCCGGCCGCCCCTCAGGTGAGCTGTGCGCGCGGAGCCGGCCGCCGCCTTCTCTTGGCCGCTGTGTGTTAGTCGCTCACTGGTGTCTGACTCTGTGACTCCGCGGACTGTGGCCTGCCAGGCTCCTCTGTTCATGGGATTCTCCACACAAGAACACTGCCGTAGGTGGCCATGCCTTTCTCCACAGGAACTTCCCGACTCAGGGATCGAACCCGGTCTCTTGCATCGCAGGCAGATTCTCTGCCTTTTGAGCCGGGCGGAAGCGAGGCCCGGAAGCGCTGGGCAGAGCAAACCCGCGCTCGCTGACCCAAGTTGCTGACCCTCACACCACACCCGAAAGCCAGGACTCATCTCTCCGCTGTACACGTGGTTCTGAGAGGCGGGGGTCACGGCACAGCAGATGGCACAGCCGGGACTGTAACCCTTGTCCTCCACTCCAGGGCCAGAGCCGACCCACAGTGAAGGGCATTTCACCTCTCCAGAAAAAAACGGAACGTGTTCATCGCTCTGTCGTGACCGACTTTTTGGGACCCCATGAACTGTAGTACACCAGGCTCCTCTGTTCATAGAGATTCTCCAGGCAGGAATACTGGAGGGGGTAGCCTTTTCCTTCTCCAGGGGATCTTCCCAACCCAGGGATCGAACCCAGGTCTCCTGCATTGCAGGCAGATTCTTTGCCTCGTTCCAAATAAAGCTCCTGTAATATGTATCATTCTCCAGAGTTCTGTAAAAAGATTAACATGATTTGAATTTCTTCAGCAGAACAAAGCAAAAGCCATCACCGTGCGTAGGTGGCTCTGGTGGGTGAACCTGCACCCCCAGCTGGGAAGGAGACCCAGGTGGGGGGCTGGAACTTCTGCTTTTACGGCTTTGGGGGTGCTGTACTACAGGGAGACTATGGGGCAGCATCCCTTGAGGTACCTGCTACTTCACAGAGGGCTCCAAAGAGGGGCCCGCCAGGGGGGAAGCTGTTCTAACTTCTATTTTCTATTTTAGGCAAGTTGCAGGCAGCCCTTTTGTTTGGCTGAGGTCCCACAGGCTCCCCTCCTCTGCCCATTGTTCCATCTGCCTCCTGAAGATGGGAGTGGGGGGTGTGCCAATAATTTTCACTTAGGAGACCTGCTTCATGTTTTCTCATCTGGAAAGAAATTAATTTTTCAAGCCACACAGTTATAGGCAACTTTTTAAAGAGTTCAAGAATGACAGTTTCATACTTAGATTAACTAATGCCAGATTTTCTTTAAAAAAAAAAAAAACAAACAACAAATTTTATGTGAACAAAGTTAAATCCAAAGTTAAATCTATCTCACTGTAAAAAAAAAAAACTGCTTCTACCAGTTTTGGGGGGTTTCCAGGTTTCCAAGAATTTACTTAGCTTGCTACATAGAATATTTCTGTGGAAAAATTATAGCAAAAATATCTTTCAGATCATTGCTTTCCAGTCATTGTTTTATTGGTTCCCAGATTCCACGAGAACCAGCACTGTCTGGGTTTGTCCTGACATTCCAGAGTCCAGGTCCCCATCTGGGGAACCAGAGTCCTTCAGGATGAAGAACATGGCAGCCGTGGCTGTTGCCTTGTCCTTCCCAGAAATGCTGGCAAACCAGAGTGTGGTGTCCTCTGAGCCCTGGCTCTGCACCTCACTCTGCACTTCACCCTCTCCAGCATCTTGATTGGTTCCATTTGGCTGACTGGATTCTGCTCCCTGCCTATGCCCTGTGGCAAGTGGAGCCCACCTCGCTGTCATCTCGGGGTTGCCCTGTTTGGAGGGGCAATGGCATCCAGCCACCCAGAGTGGACTTGGGGGACAGAGCTATTCAGATTTGACCATGCTTCTTAACTGCTGTGCTTCAACTGTGTGAAGATTTAGTGATTCTTCATATGTAGGACTTGGGGAGCAGAATAGGGCACACCTCCCAGGGTCGTGTGGGAGGGTCAAATGAAATGATGTCTATAAAACCCTTAGCCAGGGTCTGGCACCTGAAAAGGGCTCAATAGATGTTTGGTGAGTAGTATAATCAGCTACCTCTTTCTGAGAGTAAGCTGTCTGCTACAAACTATTTTAAGGCTCTCTATATATGCACTTGAATCCCATGGAAAACCTAAGATGTAGATAAAATTATTGCATGTTCAATCCCAAAGTCACACAGATAGTATGTGGTAGGACCAGGATCTATCTGACTCCAAAGTGTGTGCCCTTTTGATTATGGACAACCTAGGGAGAAGGAAAAAATCATAGTTGGTTTTCCAGTGGACAGCAGCCACTGTTGGGTCTCTTGATTGCCCTCTACCTAAATTCCCAAAGCCTCCTGGGGCCCTTGTAAGCCCAGGCTAGAGATGGGTCTATATACTGATCAGAATTCTCTGTTTTTGCAAAAGACAGAAACCCAACCCAAACTAGTTTTAAGCAAAATAGAGAGATAATTGGCTTATGAAACTGATAATGGAATGGTTCAGCTTCAGGCATGGCTCGATCCAGGTGTTCAATAATATTATCTGGACTTGGCCTTCTCAGTATCTCAGTTCTAGTTTCTTTTCATGTTGGCTTTATTCTCATGTTGGCTCTCTCACTGACTCTTTTTGGCCCTTATCAGTCAGGCCCAAGTAAACTTGGGTTCTTAAAAAAAAATCATGGTTCTGTTTATTAAAAGAGGTTAAGGATCTTGACAAGATGGAACAATTGATGTCCACTCCACCCTACCTATGTAACACCTTCAATCAGAAAGTTGATAGAGAAAAAATGTTAATAGTGAATATTTCTGACGTAAAGGAACTCATAAGCGAACCAGACAAGGGAAAGGTAATTAGAGCTGTTTCCAGTTACACGAGGACCCAAGAGCGCACAGGATCCTCCAGTTTCAAGTAAGGCTAGGTGATTCTAAAAGATAGGGTAAAACCTTAATGTCACAGAGACTTATGTTGGGAGATCTTTAGAAATCCTCAGTGTCCTACTGCAGTAAAATGCTTTTAAAAATATAACATATAATAATAGAAATATAGTACATAATAAAATGCTATTATAATACAAATATATACAGATATATGTAAAAGTTTATATGTGTACATACATACTTTTATAATCATATATAAATTAATGTAAAAATGTAGTAAAGTCCTATTGAATTAGCTGCACTAAAGATCCTTGCAGACCCTTAATGAGAGTCACCAGACACACAACTATAAATAAAACATTACAATCCACAGGGTGGATGCCGGGTTGTTGACGAGGTTGGTCACAAGCTGCGTGATGATTTGTCCCTTGCACCAATCTGATGTAATTCAAACTGGTGCCTGAGCAAACTGGCAAATTATTAGATGTCACGGACCTTTGGTCACTTCTCAAACTGTCAAACTTGATTATGTTCACTGGATAAGTCCAATGTGCTGCTTTCCTGCCACTGAATGTGTCCTGAGCCACGGGCGAGGCCGCTGAGGCCCATACGTTCTGGCCTGAGGGTGCTTCTGGGCACCTAGGGACGGGAATGGAAAGTGGGCAGGCTTCCCACCTTCTGCCTGAGGAAGGGGGTTTCCTGCCCCCCATGCTCCCCTTCTGGGTCTTGTCCCCATTCCACATCCTGCACTGTCCCCATCACTGGGGTGCAGACTCTGGACCCCATTCGGAGGAGCAAAATTGCCCTCGATGTCAATCAGAGTGTGGATTGGTCCAGGGATACTTCAGTGTCATATCCACCACAAAACAGGGAGCAGGTAAAACCTACCCGAACAGAGTCTCTCCAGAAAGCCCATTGTCTCTCCTGGTTCTCTGACTGCCAACATTATTAGCTTCATTTTTTCACAGAACAAACTGGGGCTTCAAGAAGTTCTTCTGTTACTTGCCCCAAATCACACAGAAAGAAAGAAAATGAGACCAGATTTAGTCCTGGCCCAGGTAATCTGTGCATTCCCTTATCAAGTCATTATTGGGCACTTCCTAGGTGCCAGGCTTCCCAGGTGGCTCATTGGTAAAGAATCTGCCTGCCAGTGCACATATCTATTACATCTAACCCCAGTTAGATCCCTGGGTTGGGAAGATCCCCTGGAGCAGGAAACGGCGACCCACTCCAGTATTCTTGCCTGGAGAATCCCATGGACAGAGGAGCCTGGTGGTCCATAGGGTTGCAAAGAGTTGAATGCGACTGAGCAACAGAGCACGCACGCAGGTGCCAGGCAGGGTTCTGGGGCTTGTGAATGCCTTGAGGAGCAGAACAGGCTCCCTCAGTGAGTTTAGGATCTACTGGGAGACAGACTTCCTAGAACCATCGTAAAGTGTATTATGTATCAAATTATGTGCAGCACTGTGAAGGCTGGGTACCCCGGGTATGCCACCTGCATTGGGAGATCTGTCTTCACCTGGACTCTCCTACAAGCTGACCCTGGGACCGAGTTTGGGTGTGAGTGTTTTATCTGGAGGTGAACATCGAGAGGGAGTGGGGCAGGACCAGAAGCCAGTAAAGGACACATCCATGGGGCCTGGCCGCCTGTGGGTAGCTGAGCTCAGTGTGCCCGGGCATGCTCTGAGAGACAGGGTAGAGCTCCAGCACCCCAGGACTGAGTGTTCATCACCAGCTCCTGAGCCTCACTGATGAAGGGCGTTTGTAGGAGTGTCGACTCCCCAGCGCTTCCAGCTTGCATGGGGAGCCAGGTGAATCTTAAAGCAGCCAGAGGGGATCTTCAGGCAGACAGAAGTAGGCGCTGCAGAGAGGGAGCTCTCAGCCCACAGGGACCCTTTGTCCAAAGTCCTGGGGCTCCAGTTGGTGGCACTGACAGCATCTGCTGCCCCAACCCACTACCTGAGTTAAGGGCAAAGAGATGGGCCAGAGGGAACAGAGCATGCAAAGGTGCAGAGGCTGGAGAAAGCCTGGGCTCTGAAAACGAGGAGGAGGTCAGAGCACTGACTTGCTGGAGGCCGAGAGCTACCTGGAGCCTGGGAGGGCTTTCAGGAGGTGGGCAGCTCCCACTGTTAGGAGTCCCTGGCTGCAGTGTGGAGCGTGATGTGGAGAGGGTCAGAATCACAAGACAAGATTGGGTAAGGGGTTCTTGTCTGGGAGGGGGTGGTCCAGGTGAGAGAAGGTGCTAGCTGGGCCTGATGAGGTGGTGTTCAAGGAAGCAGGGATTAAAGTCGCGGGACTCCTGCTCTCTGCCTCTCTACCCCGTATCCCCCCACACCTCTGCCAAGGACAGAATGAAGGGACCCTTGCTGGACCTGCTGCTGTTGCCGTCCCAGCCCAATAGGAGGTTGAAGCATACGAAGAACACAGGAACGAAACAAGGGCGTTTGTTTTCAAGAGGCTGTGCACGAGGGCTCCTGGGAGCGAATGCCAGACGGGAACGCTGGCCCTCTTCAGTAAGAAGGACAGTCGCTGGGATGCTCTCCGGCCCCACAGGTTGGGGGAGCAGGTTTGAGAACTGAACTGGGACCACGAGGGCTCCAGGCGGCAGGAATCCCCTGTCCTTTCATCCTTCAAGCACTCACTGAATGCCTACGATGTGCCACACGTGGTGTGAGTGCTGTGGATAGCGCTCCAAAATGTGACGAGTGAGGAGGGCTCGTGAGAGCAGTTGAGGGGGGCACAGGGATGTGTCGAGCATGGGTTCCATTTAAGGTGGGGGGACAGGGAAGTCCTTTCCAGCAGAGCCCGCAGAGGAGACCCTGAGTAAAGCTGGAAGGAGGCAGGCAGCCTGGTGGAAGAGCGTCCCAGCAGATGGGCAGAGCCTGGGGGAGGGTGCTCGCTTGCTGGCCTAACGGTGGGGATGGTGGACTCCGAGTGAAATGGCGAGCCTCTGGCAAGGATTCGAAGAGGGGGACTGATGCAATCTGGTTTATTCATTGGAAGAGTCACTCTGACTTCTGTGTGGAGGATGGATCATAGAGGCCCAAGGAAAACGCCCCAGTAAGAGGTTACTGTAGGGGTCCCTGCAGTGGGTTACAGGGCTGAGAGAGCCATTTCCAGAAGTGACCAGACTCAAGGCTCTCTTTGGAGGCTGAGCTGACAGTACTAGTAGGATTCGTGTTTAGAGGGAAAGAGAGGCGTCAAGAACGACACCTAGGTTTTTGGCCAAATGAGATGCTATTTACTGAGATGGAGAGGTCTTGGAACAGCTGGGGAATCAAGAGTTGTGAGTATGGGCGTTGGGGCTGGGATAAGACACAGCAGACCTTGGGAAGGACCCCCGGGGTTAGATATATTCTCCAACTATCCCACATCTTTGTGTTTTGTCCTCAAGATCCAAAGTCCTAGATCCCATTTGCTTGTTCCCTAGCTGACCTCAGGCTGGACAAAGAGGTCCAGCTTTGGGGCACTGGCCACCCCCTCCCAGAGAAAGACCACCCAGGGAACACCCTAGAAGAGAGTCGGTGCTATTAAGAATGGGGTGGGGTGTTGCACAATCCAAAATGGGGAGAATTCGCTGCGAAGATGAGTCTGAGGATAAGGGCAGGGTCTGCCAGCCTTTGGAAGGGCAGTCTGTGTTTTGACTGAGCACTCCCATCAGGAAAATATTTTGAGGCTGCACCTCCAATATCTACATGTCTGTGCTCATTCATTCCAACATATATCATGTTCTACCATAATAATCATAACTATGCCGGCAGTAATAGACTTTTAAAAGGATGAGCAACAGATGAAATAAACCTGTTTAAATTAATTTTCATTTTATTAACAAAAGCTAAAAATCTTTTACCAATAAAATATTAGATTAATTATTAATACCTCAAAGCAATGTGATTGAAAATATTTCATAATTTGTTTTATTGGTTTCCTACTCTGTAATGTGAAAGTCTGGTTCTAAATTTAGTTTGCTTGTATGTGCTAAGCTGTGCTTAGTCACTCAGTCATGTCTGACTCTGTGACCTCACGGACTGTAGCTCACCAGGCTCCTCTGTCCAAGGGGATTCTCCAGGCAAAAGTACTGGAGTGGGCTGTCATACCCTCCTCTAGGGGATCTTTCCAACCCAGGGATGGAACCTAGGTCTCCTGCATTGCAGGTGAATTCTTCACCGTCTGAGCCACCTATACTTGGTTTTAATAAAGGCTGAGTTGTACAAGACAATTTTAAAACATGCCTAATTCCAAACCACAGACAATCAGCGTTGGTCATAGTCAGCAGTTAGTGAATCATGATCTCCATTTTCAGCCCCATCCATCAGTTTGTTCAAAAATTTTAAGTGAAATGTATTTAGTAATTCTCCTTTGATATTGATCAGTTATTCTTGAAACAGAATTGGAAGGTGTTGCACCTTTATATTGTTTTAATTGTGATGGAATACACAAAACCTAACATTCACCACCTTAACCACTTTCAAGTGTACAGTGCAGTAACGTTAAGTACATTTACATGCTTTGCAACCAATCTCCTGAATTTTCCATCTTGCAAAACTGAAATTCTATACCCATTAAATGATAATGCAGTTTTATATTTAATATTTCAGCACAAAGCCCAATTAAATATTTCATTTGAAAAGTAAACATTTTGTTTCTATATTTTAAAATACACACCTAGATGAATTTATTGGGACCACAGATATATTTTTTGTAACAAATTTGAAATCATAACATGTTGAAAATATTTTAAAACATCTGTTTCAAAATGATCTCCTTGTAGCAGGTTTCTTTCAAAAAGCAGTTAATTTCTAATTCATTGTTCCAAGTGGCTCCTTTCCTTGAAGATACAGATGTAATCCATTTCTTTCTTCAATTTTATCTGCTATGTATCTATATTATTTAAAGCCACTTGTCATCGCAGAAAAGGTCAGAAAATCTGAAGTATTTTTCCTTTTGTTAAAAAAAGACAACACCTGTTTTTTAAGGTCACCACCTGGCATTATACCTTTGCATAAAGATTTGATTACATTTAAACTCCTTTTCATAAAATTAACCACACTGACAATCACTGTGCCTTTCACTTCTCTCATGCAGTGCTTTGCCTGTGGGTGATGCAATGAATGGTCTTCGCTTGCAGTGCTAGCTCTGAAACCAAACCCTGGAACAGTCATTTAAAAATTACAATCAATGTAACCACTCCTGATGTGGTTACATCTGTACCACTTTCCCACAAAACGTCATTTTTAATAAAGTCATAATGCTATTGAGAATATATCTTCTCTGCTACATCTTACTTTTAATAGTTTCAAGCGACTCAATTCTTTATGTTTTCATCATTGAAACAGAATTTAGCAAATACCACGAAATGATGCATGTAAAATTAACCACAGTACTTTCATCCAGCTGTACAGCAAATGTCCCATATTGCATATTTTCAAATACTTGTACTTTCAAATCTTCAGCAATATGCTCTGTGACTTTCAGCAGTGTTTGCTGACAAATGAACGTATTTTAGTTTGTCTTTATTTTCTTTGTTTTGTTTCCACTATTTTATGTGAGAAGAACAATTATTCATAAATGGCATGTGAGTTTTTATCATTTACACCAAAAAAAAAAAAAGAACACCTCAGCTCAGGAGACACTTCTAAACTATTACATCTAACAAAATATTTTCAAGTTTGGATAGATTCTTTTATTAAAGGTTGCCGCGAAAGTTGTAGAAGTGTACCTTTGTGTTCTGGATTTTGTTTGTTTACATCCACTAAAACACACAAGCCTTACTTGTACAGAAGAATGAAGTTTTACCTACATACCTACCAGTATACCTGTGACCCAGATCAAGACTCAGAACATCTTCTGAGCCTCAGAAAGCGCCATTGTTCCCCTTTCCTATCAAAAAACCTGCAGAGGTAACTGCTGTTCTGACCTCTACTATCTACTATCTGCTACCTGACCTCTATGAACTAGTTTTCCCTGGAAACTAATCACACCTCTTCTATGTCTGCCTTCTTTTACTCATTGGTTTTGGATAAATTCGGGTTGTTGCACATATCGCTACTTCATCCTTTGTCGTTGCTGCATTGCATTATTCCAGTGTACCCATATATAAATAAGTCACATCTGCTTACCCATTCTTCTGGTAGACATTTGGTTTCCAGTTGTGGGAAATTATACATAACGTCTCTATAAAAGTTGTTGAATAAGTTTCACAGAGTAGGTATATGTTTAATTTTATTAGAAACTGCCAAACAACTTCCCTGTTTATACTCCCACCAGAGATGGACGAGTTCAGTTGCCCAAATCCCCAGTAACAGTTGAGCTCGGTCTTTTAAATTTTAATCATTCTAGTTGGTGTCTGTTGATATCACGTTAAATTTTAACTTGCATTTCCCTGTTGAGTAATATGGCACATATATTTATTGATCATTTGTGTATCTTCTTTTGTGAAGTACTTGTTCACATATTTTGCCCCTTTTAAAAAATTGACTGTCTTTTTCATACAGGTGGCCTAGAGGCATGTGAAAAGATGCTCATCAGAGAAATACAAATCAAAACTACAGTGAGGTATCACCTCACACTGGTCAAAACAGCTATCATCGGAAAAATCTATAAACAAATACCGAAGAGGTGTGGAGAAAAGGGAACCTTCTTACACTATTAGTGGGAATGTAACTTGGTACCACCACTGTGGAGAACAGTATGGAGGCTCCTTAAAAAACTATAGAGTTACCACATGATCCAGCAATCCCACTCCTGGGCATATATCCAGAGAAAACCATAACTCTAAAGGATACATGTACCCTAATATTCACTGCAGCACTATTTATTGAATGCAATAGCCAGGACATGGAAGCATCCTAAATGTGTCCATCCATAGAGGAATGGATAAAGAAGATATGGCGTGTATATATCTTTCCAATCCAGGCTCCTCTGTCCACAGAATTCTTCAGGCATGAATACTGGAGTGGGTTTAGTATTTCCTCCTTCCCAATTTCCTCCTCCAGGGGATCTTTCTGGCACAGATATCGAACCCGTGTCTCTTGCATCTCCTGCATTGGCAGGGAGATTCTTTAGCACGGAACCACCTGGGAATCCATATATACACACATACGTGTATGGGGGTGCTTATATAAGTGAAATATATGTATATGAAATCAGATGACATTTGTCTTTCTCTGTCTTACTTCACTCAGTATGACTGAGTGAAGTAAGACAGAGACAAATGTCATATGTCACTTATATGTGGAACCTAAAAAAATGGTACAAATGAATCTATTTACAAAACAGAAGGAGAGTCACAGAAGTAGAAAAGAAACTATGATTACCAAGGAGGAAAAGCGGATGAGATAAACTGGAAGACTGGGATTGGCATAAACACACTGCTATAAATAAGATAGGTAATTAATAAGAGCCTGCTGATAATGCAGAGAACTCTACTCACTGCTCTGCATTACTACTCAATTAATCTGTATCCTATAGAATAGAATCTAAAAGAGTGTATATATATGTGTGTGTGAAACTGATTCACCTTGCTATACAGCAGAAACTCATATAACACTGTAAATGAACTATACTCCAATACAAATTTTTTTAAAAAAAGAAAAATTGATTTTTTTATTATTGACCTAGGAGTTCTTTATATATTCTGGGTGTATTCTTAGAATGTACTGCAAATATTTCTTCTCACTCTACAGTTTGCCTCTGCATTTCCTTAATGGTGCCTTTTGATAGGCAGTTTTAAATTTTGAGAAAATTCAGTTTACTAAAGATTTTATTACATGGGTTGTCTTTTGTGACCTATTTAGAAAATATATCCTATTTCTTGGTCATGAGGATAGCCTTTTCTGTTTTCTAGTTTCACACTTTGCAGGTGTAACTTCTACATTTAGGTCTAGGACCCCTCTGACATTCATTTTTTGAGGCAGGGCTCAGGGTTCTTTCCCGTCCCCTTAATGTGGATATTCAGCTGTTCCAGCACCATTTTCTGAAAAGTGGATGTAAGTTTCGAAGTGTCGAATGAATCACAGTGACTTCATTTTACCATTAGTCAGTGTCTCCAGGAGCAATGCACACATACGGTGATGTTTATCTTGAAGGACAGTGGTTATAAATTCCTGTTTAAAAGACTGTTCTTGGAAATTATAACATTATTTGAACATCTTCTCTGATCTCATTATCTCATCATTATTTTTAATGTGCATTATGACTAAGAAATCATACTAAGGATAGGAAAGAGATCAATTCTGAAATTTTCTTTAATTTGCTCATACTTGCATTGTTATAATGTATGTCAAATATAGTGTATAGTATAACATTTTAATATATTCCAGGAATCTTTTAAGCCTGCTTGTTCATTTTGTTAAAAATTCCCCAACTTGATTTGAGGGTTTGTTTCTTTCACTATAAAATGTGTTAATTTTTACTGTTTATATTTTGAGGGTATAATACTAGGTTCATATTAGTTCAGTTCATTCACTCAGCTGTGTCCAATTCTTTGAGACTCCATGAACTGAAGCACACCAGGCCTCCCTGTCCATCACCAACTCCCAGAGCTTGCTCAAACTCATGTCCATTGAGTTGGTGATGCCATCCAACCATCTCATCCTCTATTGTCCCCTTCTCCTCCTGCCTTCAATATTTCCCAGCATCAGAGTCTTTTCCAATGAGTCAATTCTTCCCATCAGGTGGCCAAAGTGTTGGAGTTTCAGCTTCAGCATCAGTCCTTTCAATGAAT
Source organism: Madoqua kirkii (assembly GCA_006408675.1). Classification (NCBI taxonomy): domain Eukaryota; kingdom Metazoa; phylum Chordata; class Mammalia; order Artiodactyla; family Bovidae; genus Madoqua; species Madoqua kirkii. The sequence continues at coordinate 11,812 of SJYC01088323.1, forward strand.
ATTCAGGACTGATCTCCTTTAGGATGGACTGGTTAGATCTCCTTGCAGGCCAAAGAACTCTCAAAAGTCTTCTCCAACACCACAATTCAAAAGCATCAATTCTTCAGTGCTCAGCTTTCTTTATAGTCCAACTCTCACATCCATACATGACTACTGGAAAAACTATAGCTTTGACTACATGGACCTTTGTTGGCAAAGTAATGTCTCTGCGTTTTAATATGCTGTCTAGGCTGGTCATAACTGTTCTCCATCTATTTGCCATGAAGTGATGGGACCAGATGCCATGGTCTTAGTTTTCTGAATGTTGAGCTTTATAAGCCAACATTTTCACTCTCCACTTTCACTTTCATCAAGAGGCTTTTTAGTTCCTCTTCACTTTCTGCCATAAGGGTGGTGTCATCTGCATATCTGAGGTTATTGATATTTCTCCCGGCAAAGATGCCATGATCTTTGTTTTCTGAATGTTGAGCTTTAAGCCAACTTTTTCACTCTCCTCTTTCACTTTCATCAAGAGGCTTTTTAGTTCCTCTTCACTTTCTGCCATAAGGGTGGTGTCATCTGCATATCTGAGGTTATTGATATTTCTCCCGGCAATCTTGATTCCAGCTTGTGCTTCTTCCAGTCCAGCGTTTCTCATGATGTACTCTGCATATAAGTTAAATAAGCAGGGTGGCAATAGACAGCCTTGATGTACTCCTTTTCCTATTTGGAACCAGTCTGTTGTTCCATGTCCAGTTCTATCTGTTGCTTCCTGACCTGCATACAGATTTCTCAAGAGGCAGGTCAGGTGGTCTGGTATTCCCATCTCTCTCAGAATTTTCCACAGTTGATTGTGATCCACACAGTCAAAGGCTTTGGCATAGTCAATAAAGCAGAAATATATGTTTTTCTGGAACGCTCTTGCTTTTTCCATGATCCAGCGGATGTTGGCAATTTGATCTCTGGTTCCTCTGCCTTTTCTAAAACCAGCTTGAACATCAGGGAGTTCACGGTTCATGTATTGTTGAAGCCTGGCTTGGAGAATTTTGAGCATTACTTTACTAGCATGTGAGATGAGTGCAGTTGTGTGGTAGTCTGAGCATTCTTTTTCATTGCCTTTCTCAAAGGGCAGTTATCAAACCGTGTCTTCGTTACTATGAACATCACCATGGGAAATATGGTCTTTCTGGTGCTTAGAGGGGTTCAGAGTTCAAGGGGAGATGACCTTTATTAAAGACCCTTGACCCCACTGGAGCTACAGGTACAGAAACCATGACTCACACCATAATAATCATTAATCCACATTCTGTCTTTTCTCTGTATGTTTTGGACAAATAACTTTTTCAAGAGGCAGAAGAGGCTGTTTGCCGATGCTGTAATATGGCACGTAATATGCCAAATCAGTGATATCGGTAATTTAATATGGAAAATGATAACCACATTTCAGTGTCATCATGGTGAGAGGGTGGCAGGCAGGAAGGCCAGGGGTCTCCAAATGGAGAAAACAGGCTGCAAATGTCATTTTTTCTCTCTCTCTCTTAAGAGGCAGGAAGAAGCAGACTGGTGTTATATTTCCCCCCTTCTCTATACAGATTTAAAGAGAGGTTTCTCTTAAAACTCTGTGTTGCCGTAATGACACCTGGTTCCACCTGAACTTAACTTTTCTCAAACCTTGAGCTAACCAATGCATTTTTCTTAGGGAGATGTTTGTCTTAAGCTATGTTAACATGCTATGCATTTACCCCAGATTCTATCTCCAAGGCAGTTCCACCTAAAGGCTCAGAACCACCCTTGCAGACCCGTGTGCGATGCTCATGCGCTGCCCTCCTCATCTGTGTTAATGAGACTATCTGTACGGGAATCTGCCTTTCTTCAGGATTCACGTCGATCCTGTTATGGCTCGGGATGACTCAGCTGGTGTCAAGATTATCTCAGAATGCATCTTGTGGGTGAAGAGCCTGGTGCCCTTCTCTAAGTTTTGAGACATTTCCTTTCTTTAATTAGCAGACTGCTAGTAGCTATATAACATCCCGCTAAAGACTAGCAGGGGTTACTCTTTCTGCCCCCTTCAGAAGCTTTCTCTATCTCTTTTATACTTTAGTAAAGCTTTATTACACAAAAGCTCTAAGCTATCAAGCCTTGTCTCTGGCCCCAGATTGAATTCTTCTCCTCCGGAGGCCAAGAATCCTGGTGTCTTTCATGGTTCAGCAACAACCTTTCAATGGTTACCAGAAGGTGGGAGGGGGAAGGGTTAGGGGGAAACCTAGATTGGGAGTTTGTGATGGACATATACACACTGATATCTTTAAAAGAGATAACCAACAAGGACCTGCTGTACAACACAGGGAACTCTGCTCACTACTCTGCAATGACCTAAGTGGGAAAAGAATCTGGAAAAGGATAGATACACGTGCAACTGAATCACTTTGCTGTATGCCTGAAACTAACACAGCAGTGTTAATCATTTACACTCTTTGGAAGGAATGATGCTAAAGCTGAAACTCCAGTATTTCGGCCACCTTATGCGAAGAGTTGACTCATTGGAAAAGACTCTGATGCTGGGAGGGATTGGGGGCCAGAGGAGAAGGGGACGACAGAGGATGAGATGGCTGGATGGCATCACTGACTCGATGGACGTGAGTCTGAGTGAACTCCGGGAGTTAGTGATGGACACGGAGGCCTGGTGTGCTTCAATTCATGGGGTCGCAAAGAGTCGGACACGACTGAGCAACTGAACTGAACTGAATGAAGTATAAAAAAGGCAATGCAAAGTAAATATATATACTTTTCTGCTTTCTGTTCATTTTGGGTATATGTTCCACTCATAAAATGTAAGTGGCTGGGCAGAGGTGAATTGCTATTTTTGAGAATTCCTTACGTTCAAGTACACTCTTTTGAGCAAAGCCAGTTCAGCGGTGGGAGGTTGTCTTTGAGTCTGAAGTCCCCAGAGCACTTGGTACCACCACGTGTGAGGCTATGGGAGAATTGTTTGTATGGAAGTGTACCTGGAAAATGTAAGTGTCATGTCAAGAAAGAGACGGTGAGTTGGTAAGATCACACGCTTTCCATTTTGTTGGGATTTCTGTGTCGTACGTAGAGATATGTGCGTTGCAGAGAAATGCAGGTTAATTCAGCATGACACAGAGCCTCAGAGTGAGAGCTGGTCACGGCGGCTTGGTTTAGCTTGTCTGAGCCCCGTCAAGGTATCTGAGCCTCACTAAGCTTCAGTCCGCTCATTTGATAAAAGGGAGTAATAACAGTATCCAAGGAGTAGATGAGATAATGCTCATAAAACGCTGATAAGAGCCTCGCTCTTACCACTGTTATTATTAATATTACCCAGGCACTTACATTTCAAATGTTTATTTCCCTAATGGGAAGTCAACACATGGATATGAGGTAATGACTCCCCTCCTTTATTTTTTTTTTACACTTTGTATTTCCATTTCAGTTGAAACAAAAAACCACCTTCTGCCCATTTAGTTCAGTGTAAACATAATATATATTAAGGATCCCATGATGAGTAAGTTTTAGAGCCAGTAGTAAAATTTTTCCAGGGAGTAGAAAGCACAGCCTAGTTTCAATGGGCATCGTTTGCCTAATACTTGACCTTCTGAACCTTTTGTAACCTCCCTTTGGATTCCACCCCATGTTCTCCGTGACGATAGAACACTTTTTCAGGGATGCACTAGCTTCCGCCCTCCTTCATCACAGCAGGCCTGGGTCGTGCCTTCACCGGGGTTGCCCAGATGCTCCGACCCGTTACTCAGCACTTGCTGTAGGAAAAAAAAAATATGGTTATGGACTTTGGAGAAATGCAAACTCCTTTCCAAAAGCTAAGCAAAATGGTAACGGGAGGAAACCATCGATTAGATAAAGGAGAGATGAGCAGAATGTGGCTCTCTCCACTTTGGAAATGGAACAGTGAGAGGAAACAGCCATGTGCAAAGATACGCCTTGTTTTCATCCTTTGAGGACATTTGTGCACAGCGTCCTTACAAGTTATACTTCGGCTAAAAATGGAGTTTGTTCTTGCTCCAAATCTTACTTCTTTTACATTGCTTTTGGTGCATCTGCCCTACTGTATTGTCATGAATTCAGGAGACTTGCCGATATTAGTCCATCCTGAGCGTGTCCTCCAGAGACGTGAGCACGACCCTGTGAAAGCTTCAGTGCTGCTACACTGCCGGGGCGCCGGGACCCTTCCCAGGCTCTGCAGTGCCTTCAGTGTCTGGCACCCTCCCAAGCCGCCTGTCAGCCCCGCCGCACCGGCTCTCCAGCTCCCTCTCCGGGGCTGCAGCTGCGCCGACGGCCTTCGCGGCTCCTAGCAAGCCAGACGCATACCTGGCTGTTCACCTCTGCTGCGCCGGCTCCATGGAATCCTCTTCTGCGAGACACTTGCCTTGCCCAGCCATTCACCCTTTATCTTCTCATTGAGGACTGCTCCGAATGCCCCATGCAAAAATGCAACTTCTTTCAACTCTTAAATCTACACTGTGTTTTTGTCTTTTCAAGTTTTACGTTTGTTTTACATTTCCTGTTGTTGGTATCACCCTCTGAAATGTAAGTGCCAAGATGGCTAGGGATTTTATATGTTTCCCCCCATATATCTTTACTAAGGAGAATAGTTCATAGTACGTGCTCAATAAATTTTTGCGGATTTAATTGGTTAAGTAATCCCTGATTCAGCCAAAAGGTTTCAGGGAAAAGTGTTGTTCTCCCAAATTAGCTGTTGAACAGAGAGTGGACGCTGGGAATGATCCTTTAGGTCTGCGATGGACGTAAGTAGCTGTCTACCCTCAGTGCTGGAGCGCTGATGGGTCAGTATTACCCTTGACTCTGAAATGCTTTGAGGAACATGACAGGGCTTAAGTGACCTTGCATCTGTGTGACTGCTCACTGCTGCTGAGAAAATGGACAAAGTTCACTTCGTGGTACTACATGGATTGCAGCCCACCAGGCTCCTCTGTCTGTGGGATTCTCCAAGCAAGGAAACTGGAATAGGTTGTCATTTCCTTCTCCAGGGGATCTTCCCAACCCAGGGACTGGACCCGAGTCTCCTGCATTACAGGCAGATTCTCTACTGTCTGAGCCACAAGGGAAGCCCTTTACAACCACATTTCTCATTAAAGTTCCATTTTTCTTTCTTATGTTATCCTCCCTTTATTTCGTGCAGCAAATCTACAGTAACCGCTGACACAGTGAGAGCGGCTGGCTAGAGAGGCTCTTAGATCGCATTGCAAATGGAATTCTTCTCCTTCCTCAGTCCTCAAGAGTCACCCCCTCAGTGTTTGAGGAGAGGGCCTGGAAGCTGATGAGGTCTCCAAGGAACCACTTGGAAGGCGGACAAGAATAACAGTGCTGGTCTGAGCACCCTGTCCCTGTCAGGCCCACACCGAGGGGAGGGAGCGTGGGGAGTGTCATCTGAGGTCCCCGGCCCGGGGCGGGAAGACTGTCTGGAAGCTCCTGATGAATGAGATGCTAGACTTCATCTGCGGCGTTTCATCCCGGCCCTGCTGCGGTCCCGCCTCCGCGCGGGCTGATGGGAACCAGATGTTTGCTGAGCGGGAGAGCGCACTCAGAAACCCGGAACCCGCGACTCAGACGCCCTTCCCCTTTTGCTCCTCCCCAGAAACAAATTGGGGAGGGAAAATTGCACCCAGGTAACGACCCTACAAGAGGACAGGTTGAAACCAATCCTGTGTTTTCAGGATTTGTGTAATTTTAAAAGAAAAAGTATATATATAATTGAAAGTTAAATTCAGCCAATTGGATAGGTTCAGGGTTTTTTTTTCCACGTCAAGTCCTATTACTGCCATTTCCATGGAGTCTCTGTCTCTGACTCCTCGTGTTAGTTCTTGCTCTCACTTAGATTCTCTTGACCTCTTTTCTTTTCACTGTAGCTTTCTCCCTAGCTTCCCCACCTCCTCTTCTCCAGCCCACTGCAGACCCTCTTCTGCTCTGCTGGTAGATTAATTACTCAAGTCTTAGGTCTGATCACAGAGTTGTGTTCCCAAGGCCCCTGCACAGACGTGCTTCCTGATGGAGTCCACACGGAGGTCAGAAGGATGCTCAGAACCTCACTGAGTTCCAGGCCCTGGTTGCTGTGGTCCCAGCTCCTCCTAGGCCTCACCTGTTCAGGCCACCTTAGCGTCCTCTCTGGGGCAGGGAAGAAGCGGTCTCTTGTCGGCATCCTGCACAGCTGAAGAAGCCCAGTGCGGACTCGCCGTGTGTCCACCGTCTCCTGTAGGGGGGCCTGCAGGCCGAAGGGGTCTCTCCTGACGCTGAGCTGTGTCGCGCTGTACGAGAGGAGGCAGGGGGGAAGCAAAACTGTTCCTAGTTTCTTCGGTGGGTCTGTTCTCAGAACCTGGGCTAAAGGTGTCCTGGATCTCTTTGGCTGGACTTCTGGCTTCTCACAGAGACAGCCTCATTCATGAGTGGTTGTCAGAAGTCAGCATTCTCTCAGAGGTTGACAATGGAAGACTCCTATTCTGCCGTCTCGCTGGTATCTTCTGTGCAACTTCTTTTTCTGCGAACATGGGCAGGACTTGGCAAGGTCAAGTCCGTATCTTACCAGCTCTGTGGAAGTCCTGAACAGGCCCAAGTCCAGGATCATAAGAGCACAATAGAAGACGCTTGATAGAACCCTGAATCAATGATGACTGCCCACACCTTCCGTTCAGCATGCATCTTGAATGCATTTAAGCACACGACCTTATATCTGCTTTTGTGATATAGTTAAACATAGATGTGTATCTTGTATACAGTATTCTGGTGCTTGTGGTTTTTGTTTGTTTCGCTTTGATTTTATGGAACTGATAGGAGAGATCGGAACCCTATTCAGTAGTCTAAGAAATCAAAGGCCAGCAGAAGCCCTCTGGCCCCAGGACCCCTGATCCCGTCTCCGCTATAGTTCCTGTGTGTCTCTCTGCTTTTCAAAGTCAGGCTTCTCAAGAATGGAAAGCCAGGTTCTTTCAGTTTCATTTCTAGGCCTGGGAAAGACTATAGTACCTGCACATAGTAGGTGCTTAAAGCATGACTAGAAAAGAAATGAATTGATCAGGGCATTTCAAGGCTGGACTAAACTGCTGATTTTCACCTCAGAGAACAGAGAGATTTGAAAACCCATCAAATCAGGTATTTTGTGGAGCCCTGCCCCCGCCCCTAACAAGAGGATGCATCTGAATGGCTTCACTGCAGGTTTCCTGTTGTCCAGTTGTTTGACCAGTCTGTCTTCTTTTACCCCACCTTCGGGAGGAGATGAGAGCATGAGCCCATGACTTAGGAAATGGCAGGGGCTCAGTAAAGACTGCTGTAAACTAGGAGCGTTCATCCGGCTACAGACACTGCTGTCCTCTTCACTGGTGCACACGAGTGCACCCACGCTGCTTTGCGTCCAGCAGACAATCAGTGTGTGTTAGCAGAGTGAACAGAAGCCCCTGCTGAGAGGCGTTTACCATTCAGAGCTCAGTTGGTTAAGAATCCACCTGCAGTGCAGGAGACCCCGGTTTGGTTTGATCCCTGGGTTGGGAAGACCCCCTGGAGAAGGGAAAGGCTACGCACTCCAGTATTCTGGCCTGGAGAAGTCCATGGACTGTAGAGTCCACGGGGTCGCAAAGAATCAGACACGACTGAGCAGCTGTCACTCTCGCTTTTCATTCTGAAGGTAATACTATTTTCAAGCATTAATCCCCAAAGAGCTCTACGAAAGGAAGGCCTTTAACCAAGTGAGGGTGTGTGCTGCTGTGCCAGAGGACTGAAAAAGAGTTGGGTGCTCCTTTCATATTAGTTCCCGCCCGTGGTTAGCCTGGCAGCTGGGGAAGAGGGGCGGAGAACGGGCTTCTAAATTTGCCTCTCGTTGGACTTTCTGGAAGTAGATGTAAGAGCTGGGAGTCACTGTTGTCTCTTGGCGAGCGAAGGTTGAAAGGCTGTTAAATGCAATCACTGATGATCCGTTAAACCAAAGTCAGTCTGTGCATTTGGGACACATGGTAACAGTCAATGAAGAAGGAGAAGAAAGGGAAGAAGTCGAGGGTGGCAAGGGGAGGGGAAGGAAAACAGCAGGATCAGGAGATGCTGTCACCTACCAAGTGCCGAAGGTGTGTCAAGCTGTACGAGCCGTTTTTAGGAGAATATCTGATTCTGACTTTAAAGATAAGAGCATCTCGTGTAGTAAAGATTGTTTCCCATTTTCCAGATGATGAAATCTGCAGGATTCTTAAGATAAGCCCGTTGCTTAAGCTTACACACGTAAGTAACTGAGCCAGGACTAGAAGCTATGATGCCTGAGTGCAGATTCCATCTTTCCTCACCCCGCTTCCCAGAATAACATTTATCAGCATCCTGGATTAAATAAATGAAGCTTCCTAAAGCCCACGGGACAATCATGTGCGCTGCACATCTGTAACTGCGTGCTATAGTGAACGTTGCTTCCTGAAGATATTTGACTGCTAGTATGTTTCCCCCTTGGAGCATATTTTAGAAATCCTGTTATTAGGAAGACACTGACAAATGCTATCTTGGCATCAATATTATTTTGGAATTATACTAATATCTGGTTTTATGATCTTTCTTTCAAAACTGTTTATGGCATGTAATTTATCAAATCACTTTGCTTTTAACATATAAATATCTATTTGCTGTATCTCTTTCTCTTTTGGAAGCTTGGTAAGGTATCAAACCACAAAGTATTCCTTTTAAGGCAGTATTCTTGGAGATATGTTTGGCTTAAAAATATCTAAGTTGCATTGATAAGCGTTTTTACAAAAAATAAAGTTCACTGTAAGTTCTTAGCCAATAACTATTCCTGTTTCATAAGCACATTTCTGTCACTTAGATTTTGAAAACAGAGGTCTTCTCATGGTCTTACCATCAAGCAAATGTTAGAGAGTATATTAAAACTTTTCTATAGCTTATTTCTGTTGAATCCAAGAAGTTATAGACTATCGGCTGTGTACAGAACATTGTGGAAAGTCCAAGGAATATTAGAATGAGATAGGATCTCTGGTCACTGGTCTCAGAACCTTACTGTCTAGTAGCCTGTGAGATATATATATATATTGCCTGTATATATAATATATATATTGCCTGTAAGATACATCAGATGAAAGTAGGTTAAATATAACAAGAGGGCTGGAAAGGACTTCTCTGCCTAGTAGCTAAATGTTCAACAGCCTAACTCCCCCAACACAGGTGGCCTACCACAGGGAAGCCAAGGGTGTGTTTCTCCATGAGAAATATCACAGAGAGAATAAAATCTTGAAGCAGCATCCCCAGACCAATGGGTTTCTCAAGGCCTGCTAAGATTGGCAAAGGGTGCGGGCTGCTATGGTGCTGGTGTTTATATTGCATGGCAAATAACTGTCTCAGTTCTACATGACTTAAAATCCTAAACTGTTATGGGGAAAAGGAATTTTCAACATTCTTTTTCCAAATCCCACACATTAAAAAAGAAAAAGAAAAAGCGCAACGCCAGGACACATCCACCCTGCTGGGAATCCATCGCCTGGGTGGGGGCTCTGACTACTCCGTCTGGAATTTGCTCGTGTGTAGGAAGCATGAAGTATATTAGTTCTTGGAAATTTGATACCAGACATAGACAGGTAAGGAAACACCAGTCAAGTGAACTTTATAAAGAAGTGACTTTGTGGATGGGGCAAAGTTAAGGTTTTTCAAAAAAAAATTCTTTTGAAACTGAGTTTTTAAGTACTTAGAACTAGGGTAAAGCTTGTCCTGTTTGATTTCTGTTTATCTTCGTGCCTCAAGAAACTCATAAGTATGCCCATACATTTTGAAATGAAACAAGCACAGATCTCTAACCTCCTCTATAAATGTCAGAAAAGGAGGGTAGGGTGGCTGTTAAAAATGTATTGCTAGACTAGCCAGTGTAAGACCAGAATATTTGCAATGTAACTCCTGATTGGCTGTGAAGTATTGGAGAAGTTACTTATGTCACACAGACCTCTATTTCTCTATTTGTAGAACAGGAGCAAAATTGTTCATTATAATCTCTGTTATAAAGAGTGGAGCATGGAAGTCAAAATGGCAGGCTTGGGCCAGCATTATTGTTCAGTGGCTAAGTCACATCCGACTCTTTGTGACCCCGTGGACTGCAGCATACCAGGCTCCCTGTCCTTCACATCTCCTGGAGTTTGCTCAAATTCATGTTCACTGAGTCAGTGATTCCATCCATCTCATCCTCTGTCACTCCCTTCTCCTCCTGCCCTCAATCTTTCCCATGGTATAAATGTCTTATGAATTAATTAAAAATATATTCAGGGACAAAAATTGGAAAGAACCACAGGTGGGAAAAATGTGAATATTTAGAGTGGTGATATTTGGATAATTTTTATAACTTAAAATAAACTCCATTGTAGATTTTTATTCTGTTTGAAAGACGTAAATAATACTATGGGATTCTATTTCCTGCAAGGCTCAGTAGCTCCTGCCAGACCAGACCTCTAATAAGTAAAACACTGAATTCTGGGCAAAACACAAAATGCCGATAAGTATATGAAGGCACCGAGGGTAAGCAAAGACAGGCTTTGAAAGTGAAAGGAAGTTGCTGTCGGAAAGAAGATGGCAGCCTGTTTTTTTGGGTGAGTCTGCCGTTTTTCGGAGCTTTTAGCCTGAGGACAGGCCCGAGTCAGTCTGTGTTACGTGGAGTGGCTGAAGACCAGACACAAAACCTAAGTCATATTAGCTGGCTTAGCTTGAAAAATCAAAGGAGAGAGGCTTGGGTGATCACAGTACCTGGAAAGTAGGAAGGGAGAATTCCAGAAGGCGAACCTTTACATTCTGTGTTGACACTCTTCCCAGATTTCTGGTTGACTCCCCTGGTTCCATAGCCAGGGAGACACTGGGGCTTTTCAGCATCGCAGAAGCTTAGTCAGAACTCAGCCTAATTGTGTGAAGGGCAGGGCTGGACCCCTCTTGTTCTTCGGGCTGTGCTGACGGATTGTGTCTGTAAGGGTGAAGGAGGCAATTACTGGAGAGGGAATGGCCGTAAGTCTCGAAAGGGCCTAGTTCACAAAAAGAATGCCCCTCCACTGTAGGCTTTTTTTTTTTTTTTGCCACAGACTTCTCTAATGGAGGCAAAATCTCTCATTTCATTGTGAGTATTAGAGGCAAGAGTGGAAAACAAAATGTTTCTGGGAGAGGAAATAATCTGACTTTAAACAATATAAAATACTGTTTAGCTGGGTGGGATCACGTTCATAACATATTTTTTGAGAGCTGTGTGTACATATTTTTTGAGTACAGTGTGTCTGTACCGACACACTGCTAGGAACTATAGGTCTGGATCTGACTCCTCGTGTCCCTAGGGAGCATGCACTCTTTTCCTAGTTTACACAAGTAAAACCAGGCTTGGTGAGGTTCAGGAGCTCAGTTACAGTTTGCAAGACTTAACCATCTCCTGAGAGCCCTGGTGCCTAAACATAAAGGAAGCAGGAAGCGTGCAGGGGGAGGGAGGCTGAGACACCATGAGGAGACACTGGTAACCCTAAAGACAGGCTTTTCTGTTTGGCTCTGATCCCTGTGGCTGTTCTGGGACTGACATAGGTTCACACAGAAAAGGGCCTTGAGGAGAAAAAATTGTTCAAAGACCTTGGAGGGGTCTGATTGATGTCTGACCAGCAGGAGCTCTCTCCCAGCTTCCATCTCCAATCAGTCAGGAAGTCCTTCCTTAGAGACTGTTTCTCCTCGAAGCCCTCAGATGTGTCTCTTCGTGTTCACCCCAGCACCACGGTCCCGGCCACTGGTGTTCCTTTTCTGAAGTGCATGCCTCTCCACAGTGGGCTCTTCATTAGTAAAACCTAATGTTTCTAAAACAGAAATCTCATCAGAGCACTCCCTGCATAAGAATTTCAACGACTCCCTAAATTCCTGTCAGTAAAGTCCATGGCGTCGTGATGCTGGACACTGGCCCTAAAACTCTACTATAGGGTCAAGCCTCTGAGCATCGCTTTACATCCATCCCAATCCGCTTTCCTGTAGGGCCGCACGTCACGCTCATTATTGACGCTACTTTTCATTTTGCTGATTCCAGCATCTTTAAATTTCCTTGGCTTGGCTAAGATTCAGGGCTGGTCCGAGAGAGTGACAGTCAACAGCCAGGGTTTTCTCCTCAAGACGCACATGGCTAACACTCACCGTGGGTGACATTGCGAGGAGGCCAGAAGGGTCTCAGTTCTGTCTGGTGTCAGAGATGTCTTTATCCTTATCTCTGTTACCATATTGACATGGAAAGGGTGTGTGGAGAGAAGCAGCAAGCTTAACCCCTGAAACAGTCCTTGCTTTGCCCTCAAGGAAGGCATCTAGGAAGACCTCAAGGAATACTTGAGTAAAGTATTTTGGAATAGACAGGAAGGGCCATGGAAACCAAAAGGAGCTATGATAGCTGGAACACAGACACTAAAAGATAAAGGAGAGATTCAATTTAACCCGCAGCGTCTTATAGCTTAGTATGAAAAGAGTGCCAGTCCCTTATCTTTTATAGCTTCCTGTCTAAAGAGGGTCATCCTGGGGCCAGAGAGGCCCCATGTGTGGCTGAAAGTGGCACAGTGGTTACAAAGGAAAGAAGAGGCACATTGAATGTGAGTCAGAAAGGCTAAGCCTGGGCTCATTCTGGAGACGGTGCAGTAGAAATGGAGCCCGTAGGGAGACCAGGTGACACAGGTGGAGAGGAAGTATTGCCTTCTTTTTTTTTTTGGTAGAAGATCCTTCAGATAAGCATCTCTACCATTTCAACTTCTCTTCATCAAAAGGGAAGAAATAAACAGAAGCAAATGTATCAGGAAGATGTGCATGGAATTTAAGAAGAGTAATGCAGATGATTTAAAACCATCAGCAGGACTGGGCATTTGGTAGAACAAAGATAAATGGCTTTGAGAGCCCAGTCGGAAGTTAGAAATGCTAGAGGTTAATGGTATTAGGAATAAGCAAGAAATCTGGGGACACAGCCCACGCGAAAGTGAAAATGAAGAGCAGTGGAAAGTCTACTGAACGCTGAAGAAGAGACAGGCGTGGGTGTTAGGAGAGGAGACTACAGTTAGACTGTCGGACTCATTACCCAGAGAATGAAGTCAGAGGGGAGGTCGCTTCTCATCTCTCCTCTTGCCCACTTTCAGTTCACTTCATTTCCTTAGAACCCCTGGGCCTTTCCCTTCTCACCCCCACAGCACAGTGTTAATGCATGCGTGTTTTGAAATTATAAAGAGGAGAGATTAAGATACATTTACCCAAGTGGAGAGAAGGTTAGAAGATTTAAGAGCAAAAGCAGCGGAAGGTGCATCTTTAAAGCCTCGAGGAAGAGTGGTGTTCTTGAGCACATGAGCGCCCTGCGGAACTTAATAGGGAACTTGCAGATTTTTAAATAAGCTGTAGGCTGAGAAATACATTCGAGCTTGTAAAAAGGGGCCTATTGGTTTGAAGGAGGGGGAAGAATAAACACCCTAAAGCATATTGAGCACCAACTGTGAAATATTTACAGGAATATTATTATAAAGTCTGGCAGCAGTAGGTGCGGAAGGATGCGTGGGACCCAAGCAGAGCTGAAAGGAGACAGCGTGCGGCTGACTCACTCTCAGAGAGATGATGAAACACTCGAGGAGGAGGATGGCCAGGTCACCCAGGGAGCAGGGACCACGACCAGCCCAAGCCTCCTCCCGAAGACAAGGCCGCCCGTGTGCAAGTCAGGGAAACGTGTGGGCAGGACTCGGGAACAGGTGCGTTTTCCACGTTTCCAAAGAGGAGAGCAAGACTCTTAGGAGAATAAGCTAGAGTATTTTGATGGCTTGGAATCGCAGACTTTTTTGTGTTTTCCTTTGTAGGATGGATCCAGGCCCATCCTGGATCCAGGGGATTTTTCTAGATGGTTCCATCCCTCTTACTTGCCACTACCAGTCGTCCTCCGTCCAGAAGTTATGAGTCCTGCCCGCTTCCCCTCATTAAATCTCTCACATTGCCTCAGCAGTGTCACTGGTCTTGTTCAAGCTTTCATTATTTATCACCCACACTGGTGCTTTGTTTTTCTCGTTTAGCACTCGGCCATGTCCGACTCTTTGTGACCCCATGGACTGTAGCCCACCAGGCTTCTCTGTCCGTGAGATACCCAGGTAGGATACTGGAGAGAGCTGCCATCTCCTCCTCCAGGGGAGCTTCCTGACCCATGGATCGAGCCCGTATCTTCTGCGCCTCATGCATTGTAGGCGGATTCTTTACCACTGAGCCACCAGGGAAACAATTAGTATTGTATCAGTGCTAAAATGGATTTTGGTAGTTTTGTAGCTATGTAAGAGAGTACCCTTTTTTCAAAGAAAAGCACATATGTAATAAGGTGACACTGTGTAGCGTACTCTTACAGATGCATGAAGTTACATAGACGCATGAACGGAGAAGCCACTTCTTTTCCTGTTGGAGTTTCCATCACGTCTGGGTTGGCATCACTGCCTGTGGTGTTACCATTTGTCCTTAGTTTAATGTCCCCGAGGGTGCACACACTTTTGGCTTTTTCCACATTGACTGACTTGCTCTGGTGCGTGATGTCCGAGACCTGCTGAGAAGCCACTAACACCAAAACATGCTGTTCAGCTGAATGGGTGAGCAGCAGTCTGTAGTGGGAAGAACCAGGGACAGGAGCCGGGGGACCGAGGGCCTCAGCTGTGCTCCTCACTCAGCGATCGGAGCCATTCGCCTCCTCTCGTCAGTGTCACAGTTTACGGAAAGAAGGTCAGAGAATGTGACTCCTAAGATTCTGCTAGCCCTGAAGCTCTCTGTTTAAACATGTGATGCAGAGAGATAACAGCATAATAGTCATTCATAACATGGTATGCAGATAAACCGGAAGGAAATAAAAGCATGAGGTGTTAGCCAAAGCAGGCGGGGCAGATGGCATCCTATTGCTGCCTAAGCTGAAAGGGACAGCTCTACACAGAGAAAGAACTGGAACCAACCCAGAAGAGTCTCAAGTGGTCATCGATGACAGGAAAGAACAGCGATGGGTTCAGGAGTGCACCTGCCCATCGTAAATAAATTAGGCCAGCTGTTACACATCCAGCCATGCATACATATATACACCCACATCCATCCTGAAAACTCACCAGAAGGACTAGTGGTGAAGCCGAAGCCCCAGTACTTTGGCCCCTGATGCTAAGAGCCAGCTCACTGGAAATGAGCTTGATGCTGGGATGAGATTGTCTTCAAGTGTTCAGAACAAAAACTTTGGCGAAAGGTCCTTAAGAGAGTGATGAGAAAGCGAAGCTAGCCACAACACGAGCAGGAGGAGAAGGGGAGGCAGAGGGTGAGAGGGTCGACGGTCTCACTGACTCGGTGGACATGGATCTGAGCAAGCTCCAGGAGACGGTGAAGCGCAGGGAGGCCTGGTGGGCTGTAGTCCAAAGACGACGGCAAAGAGCTGGATGTGACTGAGTGACTGAGCAACAGAACGCAGTCGTTGAAGTGAGCAGCTTCCATCTGCGCAGATATTAACGAGGCAAACGATGAGAATGCAGCCAGTTACCCAAGGAAATGGGCTCACCGGACATGACTAAGTGGCTAACACACACACATCATACCATTTAAAAATCCTATCTAAAAGTATAATACATGTGACGGAGGATAATAGTAAATACCAACTTTTAGACAGGAGTGATCTCAGGAAGAAGAGGTCGTATAAGAGGGACACGTGTGATAGTTTTGGAGAGCAATCGACAAGAAGCGGCAGCTTTAGAATAATTTCTTAAAAGAAATTTGACCCAATGTATCAAAATGGTAAGATTTTACGATAACGGTAGAAAAAGACAAAATGGTGTTTCTTACGTTATTCATTATAACTTTCTGAATGTTCTGAATGATTTATAATGAAAGACTACATCCCCAAACAAGAAAGTGTGTAAAAGTGAAGGATGAAATTGTCTTAACGTGTTCAGAATAAAAACTTTGGCAAAAGGTCCTTAAGAAACAGAGAGATAAGAAAATGGAGCTAGGCATAATTCAAGCAGCGCCTCTGCAGGTTTCGTCAAATAACCTGGACCCTGCGCTTGAGGGCCGCCTGTGTGTGTTTCGAAGGCTGCGGGCTTCTCTCACACCTTTCCTGAGTGTTCAGAGAGAACTGAGCTGCGTATTTCTGGCCCATGCTGTCTGAATTCAGGCATCTAGATTTTAGATATAAATCAAGCTTTCTTTTCCTCATGCTTCTGTGCTCAAGTTTAATGAAAAAAAGACATAGCTTTGTTTGGGAGGTGGGATTTTCCTCTTTGGGGAACAGGAGCAAACGTGTTCCACAGCCATTGTTTCTGACAGTTCATTTGTGCAGATGAAACAGTCCATCCATTTGGTGAATCCATGGACTCGACGGCTTCCACTTTGTACTCCTTGAAAAACAGACAGCATTTCAGGCCCCTGGATCTGCATTCCGCAGCCTTTCTGGTCTAATGGAATAGCTCTGGGTCCCCGGGGGGCAGTGAATGGCTCTGCGAGAGTGTTGACGGCTTCGCTGTGACACAGCGTGTGCACTGCTCACCGTTCTCACTTGGAGCAGTTCTTTTAAGAGTGCTTTGACGTGTGACGTGGTAAGAAAAGCCTCTCAGTGACTGTTCACAAGGGAGGTTTCTTGTAGACTTAGATCCTAGCACTGAAATGTGACCTGCTCATCTCCGTCAGGCAGGGATGCCTATAAATGGACAGTGAGTGTTATTTTTAATGGGCTTCCCTGGTGGCTCAGACGGTGAGAAATCTGCCTGCCAATGCAGGAGACATGGGTTCAATCCCTGGGTCGAGGAGTCCCTAGAAAAGAAAATGGCTGCCCGGTCCAATCTTCTTGCCTCGTTGAGTTCATCAATAGCGCTTCGACTGAAAATTTGCTTTGAAACAAGCATCTCCAAAACTCTGTATTTCCCTTCTATGTCCACTTGGATATTTTTGGAAATCAGTATTTCTAGCGTACCAAGAATTAACAGAAGATAATCGTACATGGGGCGGGGGGAGAGAGTTTATCAGTGAGCTACGGGCACGCATCGCTCCACAGGAATTGTCCCCTGCCGCACTCAGTGCTGACGTGGCGGCGGCCGTTCTCAGTCGCTGTAGCAGGGAGGCGGCTCTTGCCACTTCCAGGATCACGGTGCTTCTCCACACTCTGCAGCTGTGAGCAGCATGGCTCCTCGGGCCTGGAGCAAACAGTTCATGACGGTCTGCAGCATTCTTAGATAAAAGTTTGATATCAAGATAATTGCATGTGTTTGGAAGACCTTGAACAGCGAGCAGCCAGGATTAAAAATGAGTGAGGAACATATCCTGGCGGCAGCCCTCGTCTGCTTGCAGTCTCGCAGCCAGAGCCCCTGGACCAGCTCATCGGCCGATGGAAGGAGATGCTCTCCGTTTATCCAGGAGCCCTGATGAGAGGCCACGATTCCTTGTCCTTGGAGAAGACAGGCCTGAACAAGGACCATGGGAAAAAAAATAAAACATCAGAAAGCATAATTGCATTTACAGTTAAGGGACACGGGAAGAGCTGGCGCAGGGAGAGGTTCTTGGCCAGCCCGAGCCCTGAAGGGGGAACAGGGGTAAAGAGATTCATCCTCTGTTGGAATTAACTACCCTTGGCTGTGGCCCTAAATGAAAGCAATTTCACAGCCATTACAAGAGGCCAGCTCCCTACCATCTCCCCGCTCTCCTGTGACGCAGAGGAGCACAGGCGCCTTGGGAACCAGGGCCCTGTGTGCTCTGGTGACTGACTATGCGCTGAGTTATGGGAACAGTTCTGTAGGGTTCTCCAGAGGACCCCGGCATTGTAGCCACTGGGGGGACCGAGCAGCCCTCGGGGCCCTGTTGTCTCCTGACTCTGCTCAGATTTACCCTGGGAACCGATCTGGTCACCCATGGAGCTAGTCTCAGACTGTTCTCTTTAACATTATTAGAATGTGGCATGGTGGTTTGAGTGTGAGTTTGGAATTCTGTTTAGTTCAAATCGCCGTCTCATAACCTTGGGAGACATGGGAACTTAGCCTCAATTTCTTCACCTGCGGAATGGGGAAGGCAGCGTTATTTATTAAGCACATTGTGTATTAGTTGGGATGACCTCTACTGATAGTAACAGGAAATCCCCATTTCAAATTGTCCTGCCTGGTAACAAAATTTATGCTCTCAGGTGAGTGGAAGTCAGGGTGAAGAACGATCACTGGCTCAGTAGACCACTTGGGGCTCAAACGTTTTTGTTTATCCCCTTGGCCATTTAATGGTGGCGGTGTGGTTGCGTTAACTGCAGATGTTGTAACCAGGAATGATGTCAGGTGAGAAGAAAGATTGTCTCATTCTTGTATATTCATTTTTAGTGGTTTAGTTGGTAAGTCATGTCCAACTCTTGCGACCCCATGGACTGGAGCTTGCCAGGCTCCTCTGTCCATGGGATTTTCTAGCCAAGAATACTGGGAAAGTTAGTCACTCAGTCATGTCCGACTCTTTGTGACCCCATGGACTTAGCCCCCCAAGCTCCTCTGTCCATAGAATTCTTGAGTGGGTGGCTGATTCCTTCTCCAGGGGATCTTCATAACTCAGGGTTCGAACCTTTGCCTCCTGCATTGCAGCCGTTCTCGTGCATTCCAGGTGGATTCTTTACCAACTGAGCCACCAGGGAAAGCTTTTTAGGAGTAAGAAAATCTTTGCTAAAATCCCCTCACCAGATTCCCTTTCATGACTTACTGGCTTCGACTTGATAACATGCCCATGCCCAGATCAACACTGAAAAGAATGACATGATAATTGTGATCTTAAGATAATGACTCATCGTGGATGTCAGGGAGCAGCCACCAAGACTGCTGCACAGAGTGTTTTGTTAATTATTCAGTGAGACACTGCACGTAAAGCACTTTATAGAATCCCGGGCACCAAAAGGAAAGATGTATCCATGGGAATGCAGAGTTCCAAAGGATAGCAAGGAGCGATAAGAAGGCCTTCCTCAGTGAACAGTGCAAAGAAATAGACCTAAACAATAGAATGGGAAAGACTAGAGATCTCTTTAAGAAAATTAGAGATACCAAGGGAACATTTCATGCAACGGAGGGCACAATAAAGGGCAGAAATGTTATGGACCCAACAGAAGCAGAAGATAGTAAGAAGAAGCGGCAAGAATACACAGAAGAACTACACAGAAAAGATCTTCATGACCCAGAACACCGTGTTGAAATGATCGATCGTCTAGAGCCAGACATCCTGGTCTGCAAAGTCAAGAGGGCCTTAGGAAGCATCACTACAAACAAAGCTAGTGGAGGCGATGGAATTCTGGTTGAGCTATTTTAAATACTAAAAGATGATGCTATGAAAGTGCTGCACTCAATATGCCAGCAAATTTGGAAAACTCAGCAGTGGCCACAGGACTGGAAAAGGTCAGTTTTCATTCCAATCCCAAGGAAAGGCAATGCCAAAGAATGTTCAAAATACCACACAATTGCACTCATCTCACATGCTAGCAAAATAATGCTCAAAATTCTCCAAGCTAGGCTTCAACAGTACATCAACTGAGAAATTCCTGATGTTCAAGCTGGTTTTAGAAAAGGCAGAGGAACCAGAGATCAAATTGCCAACATCTGTTAGATCATTGAAAAAGCAAGAGGGTTCCAGAAAAACATCTACGTCTGCTTCATTGACTATGCTGAAGCCTTTGTGTGTATCACAACAAACTGTGGAAAGTTCTTTAAGAGATGGGAATACCATACCACCTTACCAGTCTCCTAAGAAATCTATATGCAAGTGAAGAAGCAACTGGACATGGAACAACAGACTGGTTCCAAATTGGGAAAGTAATATAGCAAGGCTGTATGTTGTCACCCTGTTTATTTAACTTATATACGGAGTACATCAGGTGAAATGCTGGACTGGATAAAACACAAGCTGGAATCAAGATTGCTGGGAGAAATATCAGTAATCTCAGATATGCAGATGACACCAGCCTTATGGCAGAAAGTGATGAGGAGCCTCTTGATGAAAGTGAAGGAGGAGAGTGAAAAAGCTGACTTAAAACTCAACATTCAGAAAGTGATGATCATGTCATCCAGTCCCATCACTTCATGGAAAATAGATGGGGAAACAGTGGAAACAGTGTCAGACTTTATTTTGAGGGGCTCCAAAATCACTGCAGATGGTGACTGCAGCCATGAAATTAAAAGACGCTTGCTCTTTGGAAGAAAAGGTATGACCAACCTAGACAGCATGTTAAAAAGAAGAGACATCCCTTTACCAACAAAGGTCTGTATAGTCAAGGCTATGGTTTTCCCAGTGGTCATGTATGGATGTGAGAGTTGGACTGTGCAGAAAGTTGAGCCCCAAAGAACTGATGCTTTTGAACTGTGGTGTTGGAGAAGACTCTTGCAAGTCCCTTAGACTGCAAGGGGATAGGACCAGTCAATCTTAGAGGAAATCAGTCTTGAATATTCATGGGAAAAGACTGATGCTGAAGCTCAGTTCCAATATTTTGGTCACCTGATGTGAAGAACTGACTCATTGGAAAAGACCCTGATGGCAGGAAAGACTGAAGGCAGGAGGAGAAGGGGACAACAAGGGATGAGATGGTTGGATGTGTAAACTCTGGGAGTTGGTGATGGACAGGGAAGCCTGGTGTTGCAAAGAATTATATAGAATTGAGTGACTAAACTGACTGAGGCATCAAAAAACAGCAACAACAACAACAACAACAACCCTCTCAGTGAATTGTTGTTTATTATTAGCTAGTGGTCAGTTTACTAACTTACACTAACGTGGAAGTGCAGATACTACCTCTTATGTTTCTCTAGGAACTGGTTTGTTCTAATGAGCCAGGAGCTTTAAATGGCAATGATAAATGGTAGACTTGCTGACATAGGTGTCGACATTCAATGAGCATGAATTCAGAATCTGTTTTGTGGGCTCAGGGCACTTTTATAGAAATCCATGCATTTGTTTGAACTTCCCCAATGTCTCAGCGGGTGACAAATCTGCCTTGAATGCAGGAGATGTGAGTTCTATCCCTGGGTTGGGAAGATCCTCTGGAGGAGGGACTGGCAACTAGAGTTAGTCGTCTTGCCTGAAGAATCCCATGGACAGAGGAGCTTGGCGGGCTATAGCCCATGGGGCTGCACAGAGTTGGCTTAGTGACTAGCCACACGTGTAGTCATGTATCTGGAGGCGTGCCATCCTTGGGAGTTACATCTACTGCTGGGACTGGGAAGTCACTGAACCATCCAGGAAGAAGGAAAAATATTATTACGAGCAGAACAGTTTCTCAAGCCCGTCCAGAGCCCCTTGCCTTCTTCCAGCACAGTGGACCCCCAATCTCTCGGGTGCTTTCAGCCTGCACTGAGGACCTCAGAGACGCCCCTTCCTCCTGGCAGCCCTCCCGCTCTCCTGCTGCCCCTCGAGGTCCCCGGAGTTCCTGCCAGCTTCAGAGCAACATCTGGTAGAACCCAGCTGGCTCCAGGAGCGGGGGGAGGTGTTCCCTCAAATAATCACTGTTGTTGTTGCAATGTCTCCAACTGCAGCAGGGTCCTAACCACAGGCTGGAGAAGGGGATGGAGCAGGCCTGGGGTTTAAGATCAGTCCGTGTGCACTGAAGCGGGAAGGTTCAGTTCCCTCACCCATCTCCCAATTTCCTCCCAAAGCGCTGAGGGTGAAAAAAGGGGCCTGTTCATTAGACTCATGACGTGTCGTGAGTTTTCCATCTTCCCCTGTGTTTTATTTATTAGAGGATAAGTTCTGAATGGGGACCAGGTGGATAGCGTGACTTAGGGTCTGATCGAGGGTCCTAATTCCGGCTGCAAACTTTAGATGCTGTGTAGGCATTTTCTATATTTTCTTCACAATCAGTATCAGGGTTAGTTGGGGCAAGCCTTGTAGCTTTTTGCATGACCTGCCTCCACCCTGGGTCGCGGCTAGTAAATAACAAGGGGATTTCTTAGGCTCGGTGATGGGGCGTTTGGCTGAAAGGGCAATGCAGGTGCTTCTAAAGCCCTTACCTCTCATGTGCCAAGACTCTGGCGCCTACAAGGGTGGTTTGGGACTCTTACAAGACCAGCCATTCTCTGGGAAGTTTCCAAGAGCTTCCTGTTACTAGTCAGGCAAAAAGACAGAGATGAAGGAAAAGTAAAAACAACTTCATTTCTTTTGGGGAGTTCAGCATAATTTTTGTGGTTTAAGACAGATTCAGAAAATGCCAAGCTTGCAATGCATGTCACCTTTTGGTGATGCTGTGGGTAGACAGATGGTTAGTGGGCCTGTTGGTGGTGGTGCTGGTATTGCGGGGGTGGACTGGAGAAAATCCTTCATCAGTCCTTTCAGAATACTTTTAATAACTACTTCTTGACGTCAGCAGACTCCTGTAGATTCTAAATTCAATTGGTGGCTTCTCTTTATGGCCTTGAGCTTTAGTTGCAGAGTCAGGTATTGATTCTCTTCCTAATATTTAAATACTTTATTAACAAAATAAATATATCTAATATATACTCATGGAATTACTGCTTTCAGTGCTTTCGTTGGGACCTTAAAAAGGGAAAAATATAGAGATATAGAGAAGGAAACTTTTTGTTACCACAAAAGCATTATTATTATTATTTTCTTGTAAAAGGAATATTGTTAAGCTTCTCCGCTGCTGCTGGTTGAGCTACCACTCAGGAAGGATTGATGCCTCCTTTTTCACAAAGTTATTCAGGACATGTTTTCTTCTAGAAACAAGCATTTTGCTTCCTTTCCAAACTGCAATACTGCACTTCAGAACTCACAGGAATACTTGATGTATAGGAGACTCACTGTATTTCAGTGTAAAAACATAAAAGAAAAATTATTCTAAAAATCTGTTCAAGACAACACTGTATGCGTGTGTGTGTGTGTGTGTGTGAACACTCAGTTGTGTTTGACACTTTGAAACCCCATGGGCTGTAGCCCACCAGGCTTCTCTGTCCATGGGGATTCTCCAGGCAAGAATACTGGAGTGGGTTGCCATTTCCTTTTCTAAGGAATCTTCTCGACCCAGGGATCAGACCCACATCTCCTACATTGGCAGATGGGTTCTTTACTGCGGAGCCACCTGGGAAGCCCTCAAGATTGCCTAATGCTGTTGAGTTTAGATTTCTTGTTGAGCTGACATTGGCTTGTGACTATATTATACAGATTCCATGTGTGCGACAGTAAGGTGGAGCTCTCTCGGCAGCTGCGCTGTCAGGAAGAAAGAAAACAGGCGCTGTTGACTTTGGTGAGAACAGTCTACCAGCACCCTTCTGTCTGCTTCAAAGCCTCTTCCCTTGTTCCCCCAGGTACACACACACGCACACAAATTTTCTACTGGTTCACGAGTGGCCAGTTTATCTGGAGATCTGCTACCCCAGGATCAGACAGATTCATAGAAAAGAGAGAATGATCTTTGCAGGACCGAGTATTGACAATAGCCTCCAGCAGGGACCCTCCCTGTGAGGGTGGCTGAGACCTAAGCAGCCTTTCATGTGCAGGAAATTAAAGAATCCCAGTTACTCAGTTAGAAAGTGTGAATTCCAGATTCAGTACTCTTTCAAATGTTTTAAATTACTGTAGTCATTGCCAGTGTTTATTCATCCACTGATTTATTCATTTGCCTATATATGCGGTAAATATGGGTTGAATTTACAATGTCTCAAGTTACTGTTCAAGAACTGAGGACGCAAAATGAATATGCATGTGCTCTGTTCTCGAGAATCTCCCAGCCTCTTTCTAGAAAGGGAGATGCAGACTCAGGGTTATAATAGGAAATAGGAAATTCAGTGGTAGAAACATTTAGAGGGCGCTCTCAGTGCCTAGAAGAGGGGGAGTGGGCATCAGAGCTTAGGGGTTTCCAGAAGAGAATTTCTGCAGAAAATGCTGTCTCAGCTGTACATTAAACTCAGGGTAAAGAGATAGTCGCACAAAAGGGGATGATGGCCTATGGCAAGAGACTCCAGGCTTCTGGAATAGTTTATGCAGAATCATTGAGTCAAGAATAGCCTGAATTATGGGTGATTATGAGAAGTCAAACGCTGCCAAAAAGCTTCCATCAGGGAGAGGAAATGTTAGCAGATAAGGTTTTAGGAGGACCTGGGGGTAGATCTCAGGGGGCCTTCCTGTGACATTGAAGAGCTTGGGTTAATCTTATGGGAAATTAGGAGTAGAATGGCTTAAATCATGGCCTGACTAAATGTTTGCTTTAAAATACATTATTCTCTGTAGAAGATAGATTCCAGCAGTGATATGGTAGTAAAGGTTTAACAACTGCCTGTCTGAAAACAAAAAATCTTGACTGTGGCATTTGCTGATTTCCATGGTGTAAATACTCCCACCAGGTGGATTTTAAGCTACCAGCTTGAAGCCACTGAACCAGGACTTGGGACCAGAAAGGGCACAGTTGCAGGGTTGCAGAAAGCCAGCTGCAGCCCACCTCTGGGCTGGAGGGGATGACACCGGAAGAGCTGAGGCCTGTGAGGAGGCCTAAACAGTTCCTGCAAAGACAGCATGGCCTGAAGCCGTCGAGAAGCCGCTGCTGCAGAGGCCGCTTTGGCGGTGGTGTAGACGGGAAATGTGTGACGGATAGCGGAAGAAGGCTCCCATGCTTTTAGTCTGAATCTCAGATTTAATCGCCACTCAGGAGAGTGACATCTGGCGGGAAGCATGTGGGTAGAGGACGTAGTCAGAGATGGAGCGTCCTGAGAGCGTGTTCAGTTAGTGGTGCCGTGTATGCCCCTCAGCCCGGGAGCTAAGAGGGGGTGGGTGTCTGGAGGAGAGACGTGGATATGAGAGTTCCTGTGTCCAGGTGCTGATCAAAAGCGTGAGTGGATCAAATCGACTAGCGTGCTCTAGAAGCAGAAGAGCAGAGCTTCCCAGCTACTGTGCTGCCGCCGTGTCGAGGCCATGCCGTGGGTTGGCGACAAGTATACAGACACGCTGGTTTCTTCCATCCAGAGATTGCCTCCAAGTGTCCTGCAGCCGCAGAAGAGCGCTTGGGCCAGCAGAACCCCGAGATCGGTCCCCTGGGTCCACAAGCAGCTTTATCAGTCTCCTCTCCTTCGCGCATTGTACCGATTTTATCATCTTCTAAAAGGGTTTCCTGATACGGAAAAGCAGGTGAGATAGCAGCGTGTTTCACAACCACTGAATGTATCACTTGAGGGGAAGGGAGATGAAAATAATCTTTAGAAGGAGACAGGAGGGAAAGAGATCAGGAAGGGAAGGTCAAGGAGAACCTGGAGACAGTGGTTTCGAGGGAATGGCAGGTCTAAGCTTACAGACCGAGCCTTCTTGCTGGTGGTCAGCTGCCAGAGCGTGCCAGTTCATTGCTCGTCTCCGTGCCATTCTCTTAGTCTCTCCGGTGTCATTCAGGGAGTTGCAGGCACATATCAAGCCCCCAGGAAGTGAAGGTGCTGGGCTGCTTGAGGATTACTTCCTCATTGGGTTCTGGCTGATCGCACAGAACAGATGAACACCGTCGCTAGTGAGAGAGTGGGTCCGTTCGCGGTGCCTTGAAGGTTTACCTGTCACCCTAGTATTCCCATTTCTTGGAGGCAAGTCCAGATCCTCTCAGGAGGCAGTTCCCAACAACCAAGCGCATTCATTCTGGCGTTTGGTTGAGAACCCCCCGTAAGTCAGTTTATCTTTCAGGAAAACTTGACCGCATGCTGCGGGCCCGACAGCGGGCTGAGAACTCAGGAGGCGGGTGGGATCCTTGCCCTTGTGCAGCTCGCGTTCTCGAGGTGGGAGGTGGACTGTAGGCAAGTGAGTGCAGAGCTTGGGTGTCCGGTGGTGGAGGGTGCTGTGGAGGAAGATGCGGCGGGAGGCAGAGTGCGTGGCTGGGGAGAAACTGCGATTCAGCAGGGGGCGGCCAGGCCACTCCAGCCGCCGGGCAGGCCAGAGCCCTGTGTCGCCGTGCAAGCTCAGCCAAGGTGGACTGCAGGCAAGTGAGTGCAGAGCTTGGGTGTCCGGTGGTGGAGGGTGCTGTGGAGGAAGATGCGGCGGGAGGCAGAGTGCGTGGCTGGGGAGAAACTGCGATTCAGCAGGGGGCGGCCAGGCCACTCCAGCCGCCGGGCAGGCCAGAGCCCTGTGTCGCCGTGCAAGCTCAGCCAGTCAGCCGCGTGAAAAGCCCGCACCTCTCCTTTCCCAGCGGAGCTTTTTAAAGAGCGCTTGAGGGCCCGATTTTATATCCCAGTTTTGGCCCACAAGTCCATGACCTTCTTTTGTATTTGCATTAGTTGATGGCTAAACCTTTCTTTGCTCAGTATCCCAAAATTAATGCCTGTGCTCAAGCTGCCACAAATGTTAAACAAAAGGAACAGGAAAAGATTTTCCCTGGTGGCTCAGACAGTGACGAATTTGCACTGCAGGAGACGTGGGTTCAGTCTCTGGGTGGGGAAGATCCCCTGGAGAAGGGAATGGCAACCCACCCAGTACTCTTGCCTGGAAAATTCCATGGGCAGAGGAGGCTGATGGGCTTCAGTCCATGGGGTCGCAAAGAGTCAGACACAACGGAGCAACGTAAACTTTCAAAACACAGCTGGGCCTCCTGTGTCGACACGGGGCGTCTTCACGCTTTTCAGTCTCATTCTTTATACTGTGTCAGCCATCTGTGTGTGTGTGTGTGTGTGTGTGTGCGTGCACGTGCATGTGTGTGTACACATGCTCAGTCGTGCCTGACTCTTTACAACCCCCTGGACTGTAGCCTGCCAGGGGGGCTCCTCTGTCCACGGCACTTTCCAGGCAAGAATACTAGAGCGGGTTGCCGTTTTCTCCTCCAGAGATCTTCCGAACCGAGGGATCGAACCCACGGCTCCTGCACTGCAGGCAGATTCTTCACCACTGAGCCACCTGGGAAGCCCCCCACCTTCCATCCTTTTATTTCTGGGGGAAAAAGGCCTGCTGGTGGTTTTATTTCCCCTGCCGGTAATACTCCCCCAGAGCCCGGTCGTTTTGCTGGCTGAGAGCTGGCTGGACTCAGGTCCTGGTTCATTAGCTTCCCAGCGCCTGAGTATCCGGGGACCTGGCTGGAAGGCCTGAGACAGGCGTCCGTGACGCAGGGTGTCGGGGACAGAAGGAGCAGAGCTATAATGAGGTCCCCCTGGCCCTGTGAAAGTTAGCCTCCCTTGGATGCGATCCAGGACAGACCTGCGCTGGACTGAGCTTGGCAAAGCAGGTGTGCCTCATCCTGCCTGTCGTGTGTGTTCCTGAAAGAGCGGACCAACATGAATTCGGCAGCTCAAATCCTGTCTGAAACGATCTAATGAAAGCACTGAGTGCATCCTTTTGAAAAGTGAATTTATTTTCATACGAGACACAGAGTCATGCACTTGGAGTACGTCCATTACTGTTTCATCTCTCGTGAAAAATTTGACAGTGCTCAGATTCTGTGACCAGTGTGATAGCTAAGGCTTTATTGCACGAGCTGTTTCCTAGAACAGTGTCTGTTGTCAGTGAACTTCTAATGTGAAAGACTGAATAGTAAATATTGCAGGCTTTGTAGGTCATAGTGTCTCTGCTGCAACTACTCAGCTATCCTACTGAAGTGTAAATGCAGCCATAAGCACAAATGAATTAGCATGGCCCTGTTTCAATACAGCTGTATTTATGGATACAAAAATTTGAATTTCATGCAATTTTCGCATGTCATGAGAGGTTCTTTTGTTCTTTTCTTTCAACCCATTCAACAACCGTTAGTATTGTTTTGTGGAGCATACAGAAATATATGGTCAGCTGGATTTGGTCCACAGGCTACACACATCGTTTTCTCCAGGCTTACATGATTTAGTCTAGTGCAGGTCTGGGGCATTAATTTTGCGTCTGTGTATTTCATGGACCAGAGTTCCAGCATTCCCTCGGGACTCTGGGACCTGTTATGTAAACCTTTCAGACTCAGTGTCTTTACCTTTTATATGGGGAGAATGAAACTGCCTCACATCAGTGGTGGGAAGATTAAATTTTCTGGGGTTTATAGAGCAGGTGGCACAGCTCCTGTCCATCGTAATCAATAAACTCACATGCTGTGAATGACAGCAGGTGCTTAATAAACAGTCGCATCTTCTCCTTTCCCCTCACTGGAGTCATTCTGCCCTCAGGGTGAGCAGGCCTGTGGCCTACAGACACGAGGAGGATTTTTGGCCAACAGCGTCTTCCCTCTTTTTTGTTTTTCCCCCGTCCCCCCTGCTTCTCGAGAATCTTCCCCAGTTGAGTATTTCTGGCGGTTCCTGACCCGGCCACAGACACAACAGCGTGAGCTGCCCTTCCCTGTCGCTGGGTGTTTCAACCTGCTGGGCTTGACTGAGGTCCCGGCTGCACTGGAGACCTCCTGATTTTATTAGCCCGTGTATCAGGCAGCCGGTTTCTCATCAATAGGTGGGGCCCTCGCAGTTGCCTTTTACACACGTGGCCTTCGGAACCTTGGGTTGCTGTTTGTTATCATTAATGTATGAAGGCTGTAGGTTGAAGGGCGTTTCTTCCCTGAGACTTTTCTTTCCCTCTCTTGAATATGCATGTTGGATCACTATGATACCTTTTTAAATAGGTGGAAAAATTCCACCGTGGAGAACTACCCCAGGCTGGAGGCAGAAAGAGGGTAAATGGCGGTGCATGCAGTCAGTATCACAGCGCAATCATGAGAGCGCCTGCGGGAAACAGGGTTCAGAACCAACCCACAGGCAGAGTAAGAAACAGGAAGTTCTGAAGGTCTCAGAGACACAGCGACGTCTGCCCGGGAGGAGGCAAGGTGGAGCTTGCTTTTCATCACTCAGTGTTGCCAGTGAGGTACTGCCGTGGTTCTGCGTGTGTGTTAGTGTCTGTATATTATGCATGTGTATGTAGATGTATGCATGTGTATGTATATCTATGATATATGCGTAATTTTTAGGAAAAATGTAACAAGAAACTAAACTGCATTATCTTTGTTATGTTAAATGTAAATACGTAGGTAGAACAGACAGTGGAGCCCGCCCCGAGGGCAGCATAAAATATGAAGTGTGGGCTCCCTACTGTCCAGGGGCCTCGGCAGTAAAGATGAGTGAGGAGGTGGCGCCCGGGGCTGCTGCTTTATGACCACCAACACGGAATCGCTTTACTTCAACATTCCTTCCAAGTTCGATCACTTCTTTCTGCTGTAGAAATGGTTTTAGAGTAGGTCCCTGCCCACTGACAGCTGGATTAGAGTTAAGAATTATTTTTGCCAAGCCTGTGAATGCTGCACCTCTGTTCTCAGACCACGGAAGGCTGTTTCAGGTTCAGTAACTGATGTTACATTTACAAGCTTCCTTGTGTTCTCTGCCAGACTTCCAGTTCAACCTGGGAAAGGAGACGCCACTCAGTCCTGTCTAGTTCATGTTAGACAAAGACTCAAGAACAATGAAAGATGAAGTTGCTTGAAAGTTAGCAAACTATTAGACAAGAGAGTAATGTGGTGCTGAAAGGAAGGCAGTGCAGAAAATAATGCATGTTGGTGAGGATGTGGAAAGACAGGAGCTCTTGTGGACAGCTGGTGGGGATGTGAAATGGCACACTTTCTGTGGAAAACAGGATGGGAGCTTCTCAAAAAATGAAGTGTAAAATTACCATATGATCCAGCAGTTCCACTTCTGAGTGTAGATCAAGAAGAATTAATAGGAGGGACTCACACATACATTTGTGCACCCACACTCACAGCAGTGTTATTAACTTGGCTAAAAGTGGGAGAAACCCGTGTTTCCATCGATGGATCAATGGCTAAACTAAATGCAGTATATACATACAATGGAGTATTGTTCAGCCCGGAAAAGAAAGTTTAAACATGCTATAACATGGATGAACTGGCTAATTGAAATCAAACAGTAATAAAAGGACAGATACTTTATGCTTTTACTTTTTTGAGGTATTATACCAAGAGTAAGTAGAGACAGAAAGTTGAGTCGAGAAGGAAGGAAGGAAGTCCTAAACCAGCAAACGTGGAGCCACAGGGACAATGGGATAGGGACGTGAGGTTCAGAAGCAGGCTAGAGTCAAATTCCCCACAGGAGATTCTGTTTAGTGTCTTTGCAAGTTGGGATTAAATATTTCATCCCCATCTCCCTTCCTGGATAGAGAGTTGGGTTTAGGTGGGGGGAAAAAAAAAGGATCACTGTGCAACAATCCGTTGTTAAAAGTATTTGTTCAGGACTCTGCACGTAAGATTGTTGGGTATAATGTCTTACCGAATGCCACTGTGTGAGTGGTACATAAGAACCAGGCCGTCTGCTCTAGGATAGCATTTTGCTGAACGATCAAGGACTTTCCAGCAGGACAAAGACTTGCCTGGCTCAGTCGTGTTCTTGGTGGTGTCAGTCTGTGTTGTAATTCTTATCTCCGCAACTTCCTCTCAAATGTCAGGCTGCAAGCCCGCCTCTCACCTCCTTATCACCGATCTTTAAAAATGTTGTGTTTTAGTCTGAGGAGGTTGTGGGGTATCTAATGAGAAGGTGGCAGGTCTTCATTTGCAGTGAGAAGATACTGTCTTAGTGTTCAATAGTCTTTGATTATTCCCAGTGATCTTGACCCATGGACACAATTGTGAAATGCAGCCTCACCCTCAGCTTTGAAAACAGGTGTCAGAAGGAGGGAAGCAGGAACGCATCCGCCTTGTTCTTTCTTTCATGACTTCCTCTCTCTTTCCATCTCCCTTTTTCCTCTTTTTAAGCGAAGATTGGCTTAAAGGAAGAATAAATATGAGCGAAAGAAATGGTAGTTGAAGAGAAGGGTGAGGGAGGAGGAAAACACCAGGGTGTTTTTATTTTATTTTTTCTATACAGCACTCTGGGAAGTTTTGAAGGGGGGAAAAAAAAAGATTTAAGAAGTGATACTTTTGAACTTCAGCCAAAAGTAAGCCATCAAAATGGGACACTGTCTCTTTAAGTGCAAGTCTGCACAAACGAAAGGAAATTAATTAAGTATCCGACGCTGGTGTGGCGCCATGGAAAGAATACACAATCTGGGTCCAGCATGCCAAATCTGAAATGAAAATGAAGGTGATCCGTCATATTTGGCTGTTTTTTTAAGACAGAATATATATTTTTGAAAGTTGACTAAGCAATTACCCAAATTAAAGAAGCTGGAAAAGCAAACAGCGGTAAAAATGCTTTAATTTTTTAGAAGGTAAATTAGTTTTAAAATGTGTGCCCTTTATTACCATAATATCAAAGAGAAAGAAAAAAGTGTTCTTTAACTCCTTAATGGCAGCATCTAGGCAAATTTATTTACTGCCTCTGCCAATGATAAAGTTTCCAAACTTCAGAAGACTCAGGCTGCTTCTAAGCTACAAGGAAGAGACGCTCCGGGTGCGTTTCCGAGCCTGAGATTTGTTAAAGGTCTTCTCCCTTTGTCACCCACGGTCTCCACGCGTTACTTGCTTGCCTGACACTTCGGCACACCAGATGGAACGTCTCCCCATCACCACTTCCTACCCTCTGGACCACGGAGCTCGGGCCCTGCCATTTGGCAGGTAGGGGCCGCCTTGCATTGCCGTGCTTCGAGATTAGTCTCTGGCAAAGCTAAGAGGAGAGAGGAAAGGACTTTGGCTTGGAAAGGGTCCCCCCCCAGAGGACAAGTGAGCCACGTGCCAAGTGGATTGTGCCATGTGGATTTTCATTGTTCCTCTTCAGGAGACTATCAGAGATAAGGCTCCTGGGAAGTGAAGTGAAGTCGCTCAGTCGTGTCCAACTCTTTGCGACCCCATGGACTGTAGCCTACCAGGCTCCATCCACGGGATTTTCCAGGCAAGATACTGGAGTGGAATACCATTTATACTAGAGTGAGATACCATTTATTCTTATACCAAGAATACTGGAGAAGAATACCCATTTCCTTCTCCAGGGGATCTTCCCCACCCAGGGATTGAGCCCGGGTCTCCCGCATTGCAGGCAGACGCTTTACCGTCTGAGCCACCAAGGCTCCTGGGAACTCCATCTAATTTCTCAACATCCCAGAGCTTTTCCCAGAGTGGAAGGTGGACGTAACTGTCAGAAAGAGACAGCTCCTAAAACAAATGCAGTATTTATGGAGATTGCTGAAGACAAGGCTGTTTTAGTTTGGGCTCTTGTGGGTGCAACAGGCAGAAACTCACCAATGATCTTGAGACAAAAAGCAAGTTGTCTGTGATCAGTAGTCTGTGATAAGCTGAAAGATCTGCCAAAGGCCTGGCTGCAGCCGTGGTTAAAGTCAGTGCTCAGCCTCATGGGGTGTGGCCTGGAGTCTCTGCTTCCTCTTCTGGCAGTTCTTTCTCACTGTGGAGCTTCACCCTCCCTCCTGTAGCTCTAGTGAGAAAGAGGACATTTTTGAGATATCAAAGAAAGGCTTTGGATATTTTGCTGGCTCTGACTGGTCTAATGCGGCTCATGTGCCCATGTAGAAATTTTGTGCTGTGTTCAGGGAGTTGAGCTGACCTAGAGGATTACCTTTAACATACGTTTCAGAAGCCAGGAGTGTAATCAGCTTCATCAAACAGGCCTCAGGGGAAGAGAGTTTGCCTTGATGGATTTCTACAAGATAGAAGGGATATTGGGAGTGGCAGAAATAAAAATGCTTGCTTTCTAAGTGACCGAAGGCATCATTTGTGTTTTAGATTACCAGTGACTGTTCCACAACGAGTTCAGAGAGTTAGGGATGGAGGCAGCAACCTGCCTCAGTAAACACCATGCAGAGGGACAGCTGCTGTGGGGAGCGCTGGGGGCTGGCCTGCGGAGGTGGCCGCCACCCCTGATGAAAGGCTGGCAGGCCAGCCCTGCACTCTCTCTGTGTACCATCTTGCTCAGGTTCTGTCATCTTTCTAATCCTTAGTTACATCGCTTGTCAAGTGAGGACATCACCACCTACCTTGTCACAGGCGTGGGTTTCTGAGGCTATTGTAGCAAATGACCGCAGATGGATTGGTTTAAGACCACAAAAATCTGTTCTCTCACGGTTGTGTAGACTAGGGTTCCAAACATCGAGTTACTGGCTCGGCCCTTCTGTGCAAAGTTCTCCCTGCCTTTCTCTTGACTTCTGGTGCCAGCAAGCCTCGGCAGTCCTCAGCTGGTAGACCCGTCCCTCCATTTTCTGTTTTCATGTGGTCTCAGCTATGTTTGATCAGGGTTCACTCTAATTCAGGGTGACCTCCCTGTTTTTTATATTGAGACAGAATTGGCTTATATCGTTGTGTAAGTTTAAGGTATACCGTGTACTGATTTGATAAATTTATATATTTCATTATGATCACCACCATAGCTTAGCATTAGCTAACACCCCTATCATGCCACATAATTGACGTTTCCTTTTTGGGGTGAGAACAGTTAAGATGTAGTCTCTTAGCAGCTTTGCAGTGTGTGATACAGTATGGTTGACCACGATCTCTATGCTGTACATTAGGTCTCTAGGACAGACAGCTTCTAGTTAGGAGTCCGTTTCCTAAGAAGTATCTCCCGAATTCCCCTAGCCCCTCCTAGCCTCCCTTCTACTCCTTACTTCCTAAGTTTGGCTTTGGAAGATTCCACATACGAGTGCCACTGCCCTTCTGCCTGTACACCCAAAGGAAGTGAAAACAGAATTCTGGAAAGATGTCTTCCCTCCCCACGTGTATCGCAGCGTTACTCACAAGAGCCAAGACGTGGAGACAGCCTCAGTGTCTGTCAACAAGTGAGTGGATAGAGAAGATGGATAGGTATGTCTCTGTGTATATGTATACACACTCAGGCATACATATACACACAATGGATGCCATTTAGTCATGAGAAATAAGAAAATCTTGCTGTTTGGGACGACATGGATGGACCTGGAGGGCATTATGCTAAGTGAGCTAAGTCAGACAAAGACCAGTACTGTCTGACCTCATTTTAATTTGATTACCTTTGCCAACATCTTATTTCCAAATAAAGCCACATTTGCTGGTCCTGGGTATTAGAGCTTCCACAGTTTTGGAAGAAATAATTTACCCCATAACATAGGGTACTGTAATTATTACATGAGTTGATGCATTTAACCACCGTTATCAGCTGAGCTCCCAAGTCAGACAGTCACAATTTGTAATGTTAGAAGAGGATTAAAAAATAAGTTTTATGTAGAATAACAAGTGTACAGAGACATGTTCTAAGTTTAAGGAAAACTGCAACAGATTTTCAGCTGAGTGAAACCGAAAACCATGCAAATAGCACTTGGATGGAGAAACAGAGCATTGACAGGACCCATCCATGGGCCGTAAGCTACGCATATGTTTAGCTTCAGCAGACAAGACTAAACAGTATTCCGAAGAGGCTATACCAGTTTATATTCCACATCAAGGTGTAAAGCTTCCAGTTTTGTGACATTCGGGAGAAGACTCTTTTATTCTTTCCTTGATGATGTCTGAAAGTCTTATCAAGATCTTTGAAAAGTCCTGCAGAGAAAATCTTTCTCTTAAGATAATTTTTTTTTTTTAATCGAGAGCATGCTTAACACAGCTTCTAGAACCCGAGTCAAGTTAGCCTTTTGCAAACATATGCTTGCTCACTCACTCAGTCGTGTACAAATCTTTTGCAACCCTATGGACTGTAGCCCACCAGGCTCCTCGGTCCCTGGGGTTCCCCAGGCAAGAATGCTTTAGTGGGTGGCCATTCCCTCTCCAGAGGATCTTCCCGACTCAGGGATTGAACGTGCTTCTTCGTGTCTTCTACACTGGCTGGCGGATTCTTTACCACCAGTGCCAGTAATACCCCCATGTCACCACTTACCTGATTTCCTGGGATTTCAAGTTCTTGGGAGCTTGGGAAATGTGTGATATCCTTTTTCTTCTCCTTTGTGAACTTTAAGTTAAATGCAGATGACTGAGTTTTATTTGGACCTGGAGAGAAGGCACAGATAATATATTGGTGTGTTAATTATGTGAAACTAGAGAGCCTGAGATCCAGATAGGATAAGCACAACGCCTGAGGTCAGCTAGCATGTGGCAGTGACTGAACTGGGGCTGGAAACCTCGAGTGTGGCTGGGTGACTGTTACCCTTAAATGTGCGTGTATTTTTTTTTTTTTTTGGCTGTGTTGGGCCTTACTTGAGACACATGGAATCTCCGTTGCAGCATGCGGGGTCTAGTTCTCTGAACAGGGATGGAACCCAGGCCCTCTGCACTGGGAGCGTGGAGTCTTAGCCGCTGGACAGCCAGGGAAGGCCCAGTATGCCTGTGCTCCTACCGTCTGCGTGAGTCTTCTTGGGGATGACCCAAGGGATCGCAGAGTCATGGGCCCAGGAAAGCTTCCTTTGTTTTCACACCCTGGGGTGAGGTTTGCAGATAGTATAAGTGTAGGCAGCCATGCCAGGGCCTGGCCGCGCACCGCTGCTGCCTCCCTTCAAGCCTTGCATCTGGCATGCTACCACCCTCTTTTGGGTTTTCTTCCAGAGTCCCGTTGTGTTAATCCCCTCTTTGCTACTCCAGAAATCTTTCCAGTAACAGAATCTTTTTCACTTATCGTTTCCAGAAACTGTAGGACTCTGAAGAAAATCATAGTCTCCAGATAGGGATTTAACTGGCTTTAGTCATAGAAAAAACCACGCAAAGAGGGCGGTGATTTCACATGGGCACAAGCGCAGGCCTCGAGGGCCTCCCTGATGGCTCCGCAGAAACTCTGCCTGCAGAGCAGGCGACGCGGGAGGCCCGGGTCTGATTCTGGGGCCTGGGAGATTCCCGTGGAGAAGGAAATGGCAACCCACTCCAGTGTTCTTGCCTGGAAAATCTCATGGACAGAAGAGTCTGCCGGGCTACAGTCCACGGGGTTGCAGAGTCAGACATGATTTAGCAGCTAAATCACATAGGATTATGAGATGGTGCTTCTTACAAATTCAGGGTGTGAAGAGGATGTGAAGTCCCATAGACTTAATGGAAATAATAATTTTGAAATT
Source organism: Madoqua kirkii (assembly GCA_006408675.1). Lineage (NCBI taxonomy): Eukaryota > Metazoa > Chordata > Mammalia > Artiodactyla > Bovidae > Madoqua > Madoqua kirkii. Next base: position 47,635 of record SJYC01088323.1, read on the forward strand.
AATATTGGTGAGTTCAGGTTTTTCACCTTGGACCTTTCCGTAGATTCAGTTTTGTTATCTTTCTAATGGTGACATTGTTGTAAGAGTTAGAGATATTATATACAAAACATTCAGCCTGATATCTCAGTGAGTGGAACTCACTGGATTTAACCACCTTTATTACTACTTCAGGATTCTGTATGGTTATTATTGAAGCAAGTTTAGCCATCTTTATCACTACTTTAATATTCTGTAGTATTATTATTTAAGTAAAATATATTCCTGACACATCGATGTATTTTATATAATGAATAAATAATGCTCATGTTAATGTTTGATAGAAACCACCACAATACTGTAAAGCGATTATCCTTCAATTAAAAATAAATAAACTTAAAAAGAAACTTTCTAAAGCAAATTAAAGCAGTAGCTGAACACCCTTTTCCCTACATGCCGGACACTCAGTGCAATATTAGCACAGATGTTAGAAGAACCGCAAACTGTTGGTAAGTGTACTTTCGAACAGGAGCGTGCCAGAAAAGTGGCTCCCGAGCCCAGGTGAGCGTGAGTATCCTTTAGGACTTTCAAAAACATGCACCACGCTGGGCGCCTTCCCGCAGCAGTGATGGATACGCCGGCGAGGCGCCCTGCTCTGGAGCCAGCGTGCCTGCACGGGGACTGCAGCTCTTCCAGCACGAGCCAGGTCACTCTGGAGCTGTTTAGTTTTCCTGCCTGACTTTCCCCGTCTGTAGCATAGGAATAACACTCACACTAGCCGGGTACATAGGAAGAACTCACAAAGTGCTCCCTTTCACGAGGAGGCATGAGTCTGTATTATGAATAAAACCAAAACAAGCTCTCTGCCAGACCTGGGATTCAGTCTTGTTTGAGAAACACCGACCTAGAGACAGAATGCACTGGGGTATCCTGGAGAGAAGGCGTACACTTCCACTTGACCTTCTTAAATTCTTTGTTCTTTCTGAGGTCTGAGGATTACTGAGGTGTTGGAGAGAACGAGAGATCCCTTTGTCTTGAGGAAAGTTAAATTATATATGCAGTTTTAAATATACATGTATGTGTGTGTATAAAATTTTCTATTTGCAAAATTATTTATCCATATATAGTTCTGTCCTTTATTTAACTACATCGGAATGACCTCCTTAAAAGTAAAGAAGGATGAGAGTGAAAAGCGGTAGATTTCAGGTCACAAGTTCAGCATTCCACACTTTCCAGCGTCCAAAAGTTGATTTTTCCTAATGGCAGAGACCACTTAACCCAGATGTCAGCGGCACTAGGTTTCAGGCCTCCTCCTGGCCTTTGCATCGGGGGTTGATGCAGTCCAGCTTTATATCTGAAGTATCAGCACCGCGTCCCTTCCGTGGTCTTCTGGCTGTGCGGTTGCTTGTTGCTGTGATCGCCTGGTTCCGCTGCTCCGCCTCTCTGGGGGCCAGCTCTGGAGCAGGGACTCCTGTCTCGGGGTCAGTCTCCCTGTCTGAATCCTTGTCGTCCTTTTCCTGCCCCAGAGCCTATGGTTTGCCACGAGTTGGTTTTGAGATTTCCAGAGCTCTTTCCTGTACTGCACCCCCAGGGGTGGGATCCTCCACCTATTTAGATTTTTGTCTGCCTGAATCTTCGACCATCATCTGCTCTCACATCCCCTGGCTTCATGTTTTTCCCCCCTAGGATTATTATGATTATAATATGATTTTAATATTCTGAGTCTACTATTTTATTTAGTCTAGCTAACGTTTTATCAATCTTGTGTCTAACTCATAGCTTTATTAATTTTTTAACTGCTTTTCTACCTTTATGTTCTAAACCTTACTATTTCTTTTGTTTTGTCCACCTTGGGTTGAGCTTATTCCTCTTTCCAGTCATGTAAAGTGGAAGATTCAGTTATTGATCTGAAATTGTTCTTTTTCAAATCTAAACATATAAAGCTGTACATTTCTTTCTGCTTTAAATTTCTCCCTATATGTTATAATATGTTGCAACACTTTTGTTCATCTCATTTTATAATTTCTCTTTTGACTTCTTTGACACATTGGTTATTTACGTTTGTTAATTTCTATGTATTTGTGAGTTTCCTAATTTCCCTCTGTCATCGATTTCTCATTTAATTCTATGCGGTCAAAGAACATACTTGGTATGATTTCAGTCCTTTCAAATTCACTGAGGTTTGTCCTATGACCGAGCCTCTCCTGGAGAATATTCCCTGTGGGAGAATATTCCCTGAGTCCTGCAGGACCATGTAATGAACTGGACATGGAGGGAGATGAGGAACGAAAGTGAGTCGAGAATTACCCTGAGAGTTCCCGGAGCGTGCAGCAGCAGGTGGAGTGTGCTATGGACAGAATATAGAGAAAGGGAGTGGGGGGGGGATAGCAGACTGCTCTTAGCAGGAATTAAAAGCCGTGGTGAAGAAGAGGAACCCGCCGGGACACTGAGAAATGGAGATGGAAGACAGAGTCGGGGGCTCTGCGGTAAGATGGGGATTTACGTAGAGTGGTCAAAAGTACTGTTTGCTCTTGAGCCGTTCTGAAAGCAGGGGGCTGAAAGGACTGTTGACTGTGTGGCGTGTGGCGTGGAGGCACTGTAACCCTGGTGGGCACTGTCTATGTGAGGGGCGGGGAAGGGTCTTATTACAGAGGCTGGAGGAATGAAAGGGAGGGGACTTGGCGGAAGAGACGGGTGTAGGCAGGAGATGACTGGGACGCACTGCTTTTCCTCTGGAACACGGGGGTATCTAGAGAGCGGGAGGAACTGCAGGGACGAGGAGTCAGCCCTCCTGTGCAGACAAAGTTCATCCCAAGAAAGGACGAGGGCGTTAAAGACTGTGTGGGGCGAGCACTAGGCAGCCATCCCGGAACCTGACGGCTCTCCGGGCCCGACACTGGTTGGCGTGTAACTCTCTGTGAGCAGGGAGCTTGGTCCCTGTATGCCTCGGTTTCCTGAGATGGGAGCTAACAAGCCTACTATGATACGTTCCCGTGACCAGTGAAGTCGCATACATCCACCAGCAGGGACATAAGGGTTAACCAGTGTTTCTTCCTTTCTTCGCCCCATTTTAATTACCCTGTTTGATGTCAAATACATGAAGATATTATCAACATTTTGTTCTATACTCAGCCACCTTTGCAGGAATGCTGATTATTCAAGTCATCCAGACAATAAACAATCTTTATTGAGCATCTGTGTGAACAGACACTTTGCATGGTTCAAGCATGGAAATGATGCAGTCAGATTTATATTTAAATATGAGTCCTTGCTTGCTCAGTCACGTCCGACTCTTTGTGACCCTGTGAACTGTAGCCCACCAGGTTCCTCAGTCCATGGAATTCTCTAGGCAAGGATACTGGAGTGACTTGCCGTTGCCATTTCCTCCTCCAGGGGATCTTCCTGACCCAGGGATCCAACCTTTGTCTCCTTCATTGGCAAGGGGATTCTCTACCACTGAGCAACCTGAGAAGTCACTTAAATCCGATTACTCCATTTCAGCTGTGGGGGAAGAGCTCCATAAGAGAGTGTAGGCACATGTGCAGGGATCCTGGCTCCAGGGGATAGTGCCCTGGGGATGGAGCTTGTTTAGGAGAAGGGGAAAACGAATTGCTTTGGGCAATTTTAGCTTAAAATATAGACCGAGTTGGAAATTAACTAGAACCAATGGTAAATGGAAAGACTGAGACAAAGATGAAGCTAAAAGCTTTCACCTGGGGCACGTGGATGGATGGGTGAGTGGCGTCACTTACAGAATCATCTTGATTGAATGATGACTATTTGGCAAAGCCTGTGTTGAGCAGGACAGAACATCAGTGACGCTCTGCATAGAAATTCACAGTATTTCTAACAATGAATGACATAGAACTAAGTGAATATTTGATGTGATCTGCACAGAAGACGATGAAATGTATCAGAAGGTCTATAAAAGTGTCACATAGGGGCTTCTCTTGTGGCTCAGCTGGCAGAGAATCCACCTGTGATTCCGGAGACCTGGGTTCAAACCCTGGGTCAGGAAGATCTCCTGGAGAAGGGAAAGGCTACCCACTTGAGTATTCTGGCCTGGAGAATTCCATGGCATGTATGGTCCACGGGGTCACAAAGAGTCGGACACAACTTTCAAAGCTTGGTTAAGGTATTCCAGAACCAATTACTGCCATGTTCTGTTTCACAGAAAATTTTTTATGACTGCTGTCAATCATGCAAAAATTCCATACGTTTTGACACGTGTCACTTAACAGGAAAAGCTGCTACAGGAAGTCAGCAGCCTTCCCTTCGTCTCTAGACGTTGAAAGCCCAGCCCTGACTACTGGGGCCAAACAGTAGGAGGGACATAGGATTCCACTGAGCGCTTTTTCTGCTGTCTGTGTTTTGACTGTCATCCTTTCAGCTTGTAACAAAAGGAATGAGTTTCCCTGTGGTTAGATGGGCCTGGGAGGCTTGAAAAGTAAATCATTAAAGGGTTTCATGATGAGATTGAAATATATTATTGATATGCCGGACACCGCGTGGGTATAAAACAAAAGCAAAGCAAACAGAGAATGTCTCCCCACTGACCCGAGAGAGGAATTTCCAGCTGCTGTCGCAGCAGGCTCCGAGGATGGAACCTCTGCTGCTTCCAGGAGGTCAGATCTGTGACCTTTCCTGGAGACACACATACACACACACACACACACACACACACACACACACACACGTGGATGGATGGGTGAGTGGCGTCACTTACAGAATCATCTTGATTGAATGATGACTATTTGGCAAAGCCTGTGTTGAGCAGGACAGAACATCAGTGACGCTCTGCATAGAAATTCACAGTATTTCTAACAATGAATGACATAGAACTAAGTGAATATTTGATGTGATCTGCACAGAAGACGATGAAATGTATCAGAAGGTCTATAAAAGTGTCACATAGGGGCTTCTCTTGTGGCTCAGCTGGCAGAGAATCCACCTGTGATTCCGGAGACCTGGGTTCAAACCCTGGGTCAGGAAGATCTCCTGGAGAAGGGAAAGGCTACCCACTTGAGTATTCTGGCCTGGAGAATTCCATGGCATGTATGGTCCACGGGGTCACAAAGAGTCGGACACAACTTTCAAAGCTTGGTTAAGGTATTCCAGAACCAATTACTGCCATGTTCTGTTTCACAGAAAATTTTTTATGACTGCTGTCAATCATGCAAAAATTCCATACGTTTTGACACGTGTCACTTAACAGGAAAAGCTGCTACAGGAAGTCAGCAGCCTTCCCTTCGTCTCTAGACGTTGAAAGCCCAGCCCTGACTACTGGGGCCAAACAGTAGGAGGGACATAGGATTCCACTGAGCGCTTTTTCTGCTGTCTGTGTTTTGACTGTCATCCTTTCAGCTTGTAACAAAAGGAATGAGTTTCCCTGTGGTTAGATGGGCCTGGGAGGCTTGAAAAGTAAATCATTAAAGGGTTTCATGATGAGATTGAAATATATTATTGATATGCCGGACACCGCGTGGGTATAAAACAAAAGCAAAGCAAACAGAGAATGTCTCCCCACTGACCCGAGAGAGGAATTTCCAGCTGCTGTCGCAGCAGGCTCCGAGGATGGAACCTCTGCTGCTTCCAGGAGGTCAGATCTGTGACCTTTCCTGGAGACACACATACACACACACACACACACACACACACACACACACTTTAAATTTGGTGTCTTGAGCTTCTGATAGCATCTGTTGCTTTCCTGCCTAGATTGGACTTTTGGACAATTAAACTGAATTTCAGGCCACATATGTGATTTGAAGAGGCAGAAGAATTTCCTTCTGCCAAAGTAAGAATAACTTGTACAATAAAATCATGATGGGCAACACTGTGTGCTTTTTCTTTTAATGGTTCACAGTCTATGAGCACATCAGAAACAGAAGGGAAATCTGAGACCTAACACTCCTGTTTTGCACATGTAAAGTAGCAGAAAGCATAAGGGACGCCACCCCCAAGCTGAGGCAATGGCTGAGTGGCCGCACACAGATAAAGATGTTTTCCTCATTCCGTTCTTTATATCTTTTATCATAGTGTTATCTCCTTTTCAGTCGTCCTTAATGATGATCTGAAAACTGGTGTAAATAATCCCCGACAGAGTAATTTGAGAGTTGGTTCTTCATCCCCTTTGTTTCCCCTATAAAAGCCTTAGGACAGGTTTTGCTCACTTTACGTCATCTCGAATTCTGGGTCACCCTCGGGACTTCCTCACTGGTCCAGTGGGGAAGACTTCACCTTCCAGTGTAGGGGATGTGGGTTTGATCCCTGGTCAGGGAGCCAAGATCCCGCATGCCTCATGGCCAAGAATCAAAACAGAAACAATATTGTAAAACATTCAATAAAGATTTTAAAGATGGTCCACATCACAACAGACAACCAAACAAAAAACTTCTATAATACTCTGGGTAACCCCGTTACTGACGAGCTCCATGTTCTACACGCAAATGACAGAGGAAAAGCCACCCAAGGTCTTCAAAATGCACCTCTAGCCGTAGAGCTCAGGGGCTGAGTCATCTGAGACTCAGCACAACTGCTCTCTGGTTTATTTGCCGTAAAGTCTCAATCGCTCAATCGTGTCTGACTCTCTGCCACCCCGTGGCCTGTAGCCCACAAGGCTCTTCTGTCCACGGGATTTTCCAGGCCAGAACATGGAGTGGTTTGCTATTTCCTATTCCAGGATTTGCTTTACTGTGCAAGCTTTAACATTAAAATATGCATGTTCAAATGAGAGTCCTTTTACCTCAGAACTGTGTCTTCTTTCCATCATACAACTTGCCTTAATCATGTTTACTTTCTAAAATGTATTTATTTTCTAAAACTCAGTTTGTGGCAAAATGTACAAAGATTAAAGACGTCCACACGAGGTACAAAGAAAGAACGTGGGTTTTCGCAGAAGGATCAACCTGGTTCAAGCCCTGGTTCCTCTGCTTCCCAACTGTGAGAAACCGAGCGGGCACGTCCGCATCTCCGGACGCAGACCCCGCGGCCTGCTGGGGAGCACCTGAAGGCCTCAGTCTGTGGGCGGTTGCTAAGGGGAATAATGGAGTTATTTAAGCGTTTCGTTGCTTTGCTTGGTTTAATATTCCATCACAGGTTAAGTCGTGCTGTATGAGAAATTAATACTAAAAATGCTTTGAAAGGAATAATGCCAATATAAAGTAAAATTAAACTGAGTGCTGATGATCGTCATCCTTTCGGCATTCTTGAAATATTTAGATTCTCCTTCCGCATTATTCCAGGCTTGGGAGGACGCGGATGCAGAAGGAACTCTTGAGGAATCGTAGTTTTCCCATTCGACTCCGCTAAACATCTCAGTCCTTAAACTCATGGCTGAAAAGTGGTTGATTCAAGGTTGGTTCTGACGGTGTCAGGGTACGTGTTGATCAGACAGAGGACTGTGGCCACCTTCGATTGCCTGTAGGTGAGGGAACGCCTCCAAACCGGAAGGGCTAGCCACCCCTCTCCGTGATCTCATCTAAATCTTCCATCTTACAGAGCTGGACGTGAACGTGTGCAAATTCAACTTGAGAAATCCGTGAATAAATTTGGCATCTAGCAGACAGATGTTGAATAAATATTTGTCCAGTTAAAGAGAGCTGCTTTCGGACCAAATTAGCTTTCTTGGAGGTGAAGCAGGTTAAGAAAATTATCAAAATATGTGACATGACAGTGTATTCAGATTTTAAAAAAATGCTGTCTTAGGTATTTCTCTAGATATATATCGATACTTTTATTTTCCTTGACTTTAATTTTCTTTCAACATGGAGATGATAGATAGACGATTCCAAAACAATGGCAGATTTCTCTGATGTGTTCCTAGGATGACTGATCGCTGCAGACAGATGCCCCTCTCTTTCTCACCCCCTCCTCCCCGAGATGAGTGACTGTTTCCTTCCACAGAGTCTGAAGGGACCTCAAGGCTAAAGCATGCACTTCAGTTCTCAGTTCCGTTGATTTAGCTCCTTTTTTCCTTAACTCAGTCCACCTCGGTATAATTTGCGTTTTTGAGACTTTTCTTCTTAAAGTATTAACCTGGTTGAGGATCTTGCTTTGGGTCTTTTCACGCATCAGCTCTTAAGAGTGGTCCAAGTGGAGTGTAAAGAGCCAGTTTTAGACTTATTTTAATTTTAGCCTAAAGCTTCTAGAGCTTTCTGAATGAATACATTCGCACAAGTGTCATGGTCTTTCTGTAACCATTTAAATTAAAAAAAAAAAAAAAAGTAAATAATACCAGGCATGGGATCGTAGACCTAGAGTGTGTAAGAGAGGAAGAAAGGGACTTTTCTCACTCACTCCACTGAAGCCGAGTTATCGCTAAGAGGCCAGGTAGCATCTATTATGTGCAGTGAACCCAGGGCCTGCAGCAGGGCCAGGTGGGAATTCTGACCCTCACAGCCAGACAGGTAGGCTCCCAGGAAATGCTGGGTTTGTTAATGCTCTCTCCATAGCACATGCTGTAACCGGAGAGCTCTTACCACTGTTGGGTTTGTGAACCAGATTCAATAAATGTCTTTAGACTTTTTCAGTTTCTTAAGAGTGGGGTTAAATTTTAGAGACAAATGCTTGGGTTTTTTCCCTTTTAAAGAATTCCAAGGTCATGCTGAACAATGCAGTGGAACTTTCAAAGTGCTTATTTGTTCATGTGAGTTTTCCAAATATTAGTCGATGGGAGTTAGGGCAGTAAAACAGCTACAGACACGAGTGGCACTTTTGCTTATTTATATGTTCACTTATTTTATTTTTTAAAATATTCTAGATATTAAGAATCACAGAGTCATGTCCAGCCTGTGTTGGCAGAGGTTTGTTTGTACCAAGGACAAATCATAAAAATTTTAAGCAGATTAATGGGCACTCTATTCCTCCTTTTCTTTTTCCTTATTTAAATTGTAAACAGTATATCCTATGAGGAACTGGAGAAGCAGAGAGTAGTCCAAAGCAAATAATTACCTTTTCTCTCTGTTTACAACGAGGTTCAGAGAGCACTTCTTTTTTTATTTCCATTAAAAAAAAAATCCATCTCTCTCCAGAAAGTTTTAACGGTAAGAAATAATTCCCTGTTCCACTCCCGTCGTTAATAAGAATGCAAAGCACTGGGCATCGGCTTTGCTCCCCGATGCCCCCTTTTCCTTCCCGAGCAAGGAATGTTAACTGCATTGTGCTGTAATGAGCCGTGCCCAGACTACTGTTTTCTGGTCCACTGTTTATTTGATTTCTTTATTGTAATGAACTCAGATGGTCGGTGTTTACACTAGCAGTGTGCTGGGGGATCACGCTGGGAACCGTTCTAATTAGCTGCAAGTGGGTCTCAGAATTAGAATGGAGGAAAGAACAAATTTTTAGTAACGACTTTAAATTGAAGCCCTCATTTATTTTCATTATGGCCAGACCAGAAGCAAGCTAATGTTTCCCAGGTCTTTCTAAGCAAGGCTCACGGCTCAGCCCGGCAGAGCAGAACTCAACGATTTCAAACATACTCTAGCCTCCAATGGCTCCGGGAGAGGGGATTTCAAGGGGAGCCCGGAGAGAGGCACCCGGCTAGAACTGTCGGAGCCGAAGATGGATCGCACAGGGACAGTGAGGAGCGCGTTCGGCTTTGAACTCGACTTCGCATCAAGAGTTCTGTTTTCTGAGTTCTGTGGTCTAAAGACACCTCTTCCTGCCTGGGTATGTTCTCAGAAATGAAGTCTTCTGGTGTTCACAGCAGAGTGACCAGTGAATTACATTTTACCATTCAGCACATAACGGAAACCCCGGCCCGACAAGCACGTGGCTTGCTCTAACGAGCGGGGCTTCCATGGCTTCTGGAGCGTGGTATTTATTCTTGGGAACCAACATACTGGTCAGTCATACGAGACTTGAACTGTCTAGTTGCACTCCATGCAGAGGGTATCTCTAACACATTTTCTGCAGCACAGAACATCGTTTTAATGGTTACAGCATGTAGCCAGATGCCTTCCAAGACTTATTTTGGGATGTAATTCTAGTATGGGAATTTGTAAAACATGATTTATAAAAGCTGCGATGGTTTTACTGCAGCATCAGCCATTCTTCTCTGTAGAGGCACTGACATGCCCGTCCTCATTTTCTTACCCACCAAAGTTGGGGCTGAGTTTAACGAGAGTTAAAGAAAAAACTGGGTTTAAAGTATTTGATGATTAACATAAAAATGAAAATGTGTTTCCACGGAAAATAGTGCAGTATTTATAATCTTGTACTGGAAGATTTTTTTGTTTGTTTATTTCTGTTCTTAAAATGTGACGATATTAGTAGTCTGATTTTTCCTGCTGAATGGTAGCCAAACATATATCTGATAAGGTACTTGTACCTAAACTGTACAAAGAACTCTTACAACTCAAGAATAAAAAGACAACCCATTTGAAAATGAGGAAATGATCATAAATTTTCAGCAAAAAAAATATATACAAATACCCAGATCAGAAAAAGATGCTCAACACCTTTAGTTAGTAGGGAAAATTAAAACCGCAAAATATTACTTCCCACTCACTGGGCTTGCCATAATCCAGAAACAGAGAGTAGCAAGTCTGGGTGAAGATGCAGAGAAACGAGCTCATACTCTGCTGGGGGGAATGCGGAATGGGGCAGCCACTTTGGAAAATGGTCTGGCAGTCTCTCAACAAGTTAAACACAGTTACCATAGGACTTGGAAATTCCACCTGTAGGTATCTACCCAAGAAACATGAAACCACATGTTCACTCAAGAACACGTACGTGGATATGTATTAACGGTTCCTTGTTACAGCCGAGAGGTGGAAACGCTGCAGGTGAGCGCTGTATATCCCTACAGTGGCACAGTATTCAGCCGTGGGGGAGCGAGGCTCTGATACACGGCACAGTGCAGATTAGTTTTGAAAATCCTGTGCTAAGTGGAAGGAGCCCAGCACAACCCAGGCTGCCTGGTTCCATTTTCTCAACTAGTTCAAAGTCTTTTTATTATAGTTTCTACTGTACCCTTAACGCTGAGTAAGACCCGCAGGTAGGTTAACACAAACGGAGCGTGAGATGGCCTCTGTCTTTGACAGCATTCCACATTCTTTTCCTCTTGCTGCCTGCTCCAGTGTGATCGGCAGGCCTGGGGCTTCTCTTGGCATGGGGTGTCTTGTCCATTTCCAGTTCCCCCACCCCCACAAACACAGGCAGAGGCATCCATGAGCTCAGTTCTACTCCATTTGGCTCTCAGTCTGAGAGCGCTGAGTAAATCTCACCGTTTGATCTTCTTTGGGTCAGTAATCATTGCACCCCTTTTCTCTATCAGACAAATTCAGAGAAAAGTCTTGGACCTGTCCAAGCCTGCCATATGTCATGGGCTTTCCAGGTGCGGTGGCAAAGAATCTGCAGCCGGTGCAGGAGACACAGGAGACGAGGGTTTAATCCCTGGATCAGGAAGATCCCCTGGAGGAGGAAATGGCACCCCACTCCAGTATTCTTGCCTGGAGAATCCCAGGGGCAGAGGAGCCTGGTGGGCTGCCATCTGCGGGGTCGCACAGAGTCGGACACAACTGAAGTGACTCAGCAGCTGCAAGCTACCCAGTCTATGGTGCGTTTTGCTATAGCAGCCTGCATGGACTAAGAAAAAATAAGACATGAGGAACATGACCATCACCACGAGCATCAGGACAGAAGAGAACTGAGAAGCGGAGGAGACAGAGATCAAGATGGGAGCGCTGGGGACAGCACAAGGGGGCGCTCGGCTGCGTGCGTGGCTCTGGGACTAGGCGTGATCGGAATTAGCCGCTGCTTTAAAATACGTGCCTTAACCTCCGTGGAGCCAAAACCTGTGTGAAATCTACTTGCCACAGAAAGGCCATGCGTTTGGGGGAAAGGAGAAAAACAGCCGAGTCCCATGTCTGGAGCAAAGGGAAGAAGAAGGCCACAGGAGATGAGGCTCGGGCAAAATGAACTCAGATCAAAAGTGCCGTGGGGAAAAAAGTGGATTTGAATGTGGACATGACCATGGGAACACGAGGCTCTGATACTTTGCAGAAATCTTGGGGAAAGTTAGGCGTCTCCCCACAGGATGTGGAATCGGGGCCCAAGCCAATTTCATTCAAATCTCAGAGGACTGGGTGGCCACAGGCGACACTGCATTACAGCTTCACTTTGCCTGGTGCAGAAAACCTGATGCTCGTCGAGTTCTCTTGCCTTTTAATGAGCTTCCTGCAGATCCAGTCGTAAGCTGGCGGGTGCGATGCTGAGACCACCTTGCAGCACCACTCCTGGCGTGGATGTGGGAAGAGGCACTTGAAGCGGCCGCCGATTCTGGACTTGGGGTTTTCCTGGGCTGGAAGACTGGTTTCAAGTTATGGTCCCGTTAGACGGAGCCCCGAGGAGCAGATGAATATCCTGTCCTATCCAGTCACCTGCAGGCAGACCCCAGATAGAAGCGAAACAAGGAGCCCTCAGAATAACCAAGTTTATGGTGGTTGGCTGGAGTTGGGGCTTAAAAAAATAAATATCGCCTCCTTCCTTGGAATGTGCACTTCCAGTATGCCAGCTGATGAGACCGAAGGAATTCTTCTATTGGAAACATTCCTAGGCTGAAATCTCCGCGGTCAAAGAAAAGGATGTGTGTTTGTGAAGACTGAAATCTGCATTTATTTTGTGGGGACCAATGGTACCAGGATAGTTAAGTCTAGTGGACAAGTTGATAAAAATGCTAGAGAAGTCTTCTGAGAGACACTGTTGAGCATGGTTAATTAATTTCTTGAGGAGATGACTTCCTAAAACCTTTACAAATCATACAGTTCATCTAATCGTTTGGTTTTGCCAGTCGGAAAAAAAAAAACAAAACAAAACCAAAACAATTATACAGTTGATTTTCCTTAGCTACAAGGAATTCCTCAAGAGAATGAGGGGATGAAGTGAAATAGAACTTGGCTGAGGCTAAGTCTTCCATTGGAAAGTTAAAGAAGTTTTTGTGTCTTTTTCTTCACTGTATAGAATGGCCTATGTCTTATCTTTGTATGGCAGTACTTGGATGTACTCTTGAGTACCGGTCAGATTAATTTATATTTTAAGGGAAGATAAGGTTCCTGCATATCAGAATGAGCCAAGCCTGATGTACTTTTAAAATTTGGCTCAGTGAAGGTCCAGAAAGATTTTAAAATTCAGCAGTAGTTGCTATTCAGAAGGTTGTTCTAGCACCGCTGCCAGTAAAAACTCCAAGTGAACGGTCTAATGTATCCATGCTGGATTTGAAAAAGTGTGCTTGGGGCAACAAGGCAATGACTCCTTGGTCTCTCTCTTGCTCTTGCTGACACACGCACACCCACCCCCTACACACACATGTTTCAAAAGCGTCCTGAATTACTATTGACTGACGGACTGTCCTGTTGTGAGCAGAGTTCATGCAGTTCATGCAAGCAGAAATATCTCTACCTCCTCACCTTCTCCTCACCTTGTGCAAATGCAAATGAAACAAAGGACTAATTTTTTATTATTATTTTGATACCATCGTCGTCGTCATCGTGAAGTCGCTCAGTCATGTCCGACTTGTTGCGATCCCATGGACTATAGCCTATCAGGCTCCTCTGTCCACGGGATTTTCCAGGCATATACTTCACTCTCATCAGTGAAGTATATCACCTCTTTGGGGAGGTGTCATTCAAGCTGCCAAATGCAAAAGGGAAGGAGAACTTGAGAGCTGTAGTCAGAAAATGTCATGTCAAGCTAAGCAGTACCTGGTGATGCCACTGGCAGAACCATCCTCTGGTGAGATGAAAGGTGGCACTGAGGGGGCAGCAGGAGCTGGGATCCGCCTGGGCTTCCCTGGGGGCTCAGACGGTAAAGAACCCGCCTGCAGTGCAGGAGACTAGGGTTCGATCTCTGGCTGGGAAGGTCCCCTGGAGAAGGGCATGGCGACCTCCTCTGGTATTCTGTCCTGGAGAATCCCATGGGCAGAAGGGCCCACTGTGCCAGGCTCACCCAACTGTTACTTTGGTGGTTTCTTCCATAATGACCCCTCCAAGAACTGTCACGTTAGACGGCCCTATCAAACACTGAGGACTCAGGGAGACAGATAATAGCTACCACAAACTCATGCTGAGCACGTTAAAAATATGTATGTAACTGAATTCTTTCTGCCCTGTGGAGCGAATGTCATTCCTGCTTTACAGATAGGTGACTAATGACCTAGATGGAATGACTTTTTCCTTTCCACTTGGAATAATTGAAGGAGAAAGAGTTTAGAAAAGATAAGGCTCGTCTTTATCTTTCACCTGACCCGGAATGTAAGAGAAGCCACTCATTGTACGTTTATGGAAGGAGCAGCTCTGTGGAACGTGACCTGAGACATCTGGGCCCCTCTGTGAAGATGAAGCCTGAGTTCTTCCGGGGAGCTCCCTGGACTCTGTGCTTTCGGTGGTGGGTGTGGTGGAAACAGCAGGCTCTCTCCACTCTCTTCCTTCCAAGCACAGCCAGACTTAGTGTCTTCTCAGCCCAGTGCAGAGGGAAGAAGCAGGAGACTGGAAAAAAACTGAGGTTTCTGCTGAAACCGCCCTGAGACTTAAGCCTTGCACTAATATTTACTTACTGTAAAGACTGTTGCCAGTTGTTTCAGCCACCATAAACTCATACGTAAATTTGGGCATCTCATTTAGATTAGAGAGAATGTATACAAAGTGCTTCTTACATAGTGAGCACGCTACACGTGGACTCTTTTTTTTTTTTTAAAGGTCTTATTTTAGCTTTTAAAAATTTTTTTATTTAGTTTTATTTTAGTTAGAGAAGCTTTCCAAAGGGCTTTCTTGTCCACTGTGGCAGAATTCAGCGCACTTGCTTTAACTGTTCATTATGGACCAAGCGCCTGTGAAGTTATCCGTGGGCTTCTTGACTCGGCTCCTGCTCATCCTGCAGCTGGTACCTGCACCTGCAGTAACCGCTTTGTATCTTCACCTGATCTGTTAGGTGAACTTCCCATGACCTCTCCAAAGTGAGACTGCTAAAGCCAGGCTTTCCGGATTTGATGCCAAATCCGGGTTTGAGCTAGTCTATCTTTGTAATGGGCTTCCCTGGGGGCTCAGTGGCAAAGGACCCGCCTGCCAGTGCAGAAGACGCAAGTTTGATCCCTGGTTGAGATGATCCCCTGGAGAAGGGAATGGCAATCCACTCTAGTGTTCCTGCCTGGAGAGTCTCGTGGACAGAGGAGCCTGGCGGCTACAGTCCATGGGTGTCAGAGTCAGACACGGCTGAGAGACTAAACAACAAGCTTTGTCGTGCCATCGTTTCAGGGCTCATCTCGCCAGATCCCTAGTATTTAGTCTGTTCGCTAGAGTGCTTCTCAGGATGCCTTGTCCTCCTCTGCCAGGAGATCTTTCTTTATGAGATCAAGGACAACGTGAGGTTTGATCATTAACATCCATGCCAACTTTGGCTTCTTCATGTCTCCACCACTTGAAGGCTGTTCCCTGGAGCTCTCAAAACTCTGTTACTGTTTGATGTCGTTTGAAGTTTAGATGGGTTTGTGGTAACCAGACAGCTTTCCAGGTTTCTACTTAAGTGTACCTGGACAATTTGGGGGGAAAATAGCCTTTGAATTTTCAGTCATGGTCTAGGTTTGTGAAGTCTTTCCATTATACCCATATAAAAATGGGGTTCTAGTGCACAGACTTCTGTGAGACGTAATGTGAAAATGGGCCTTGAGTACTTGATGCCAGCTCAGGATAGTATAACACCTCCCTTCATTTTACATGGTAAGGGCCAATATTTTATAATACTAACCTTAACTGGAAATAAATCTAAAGTGTGTAATGCTCTTACATATTTTTAAACAACTTTTTTTCTGCTTATAAAGCTAGTGAATATATATTATAAACCATTTAAAGTAAAAAGCATAGACAAAAAGTAAAAACCACTTATAACCCACCTTTTGGATGTTTGGTACTGTCTGTCCTTCCCTACTTTATGCATTCGGGTGTTTTAGAAAGAGGATCTTGAGTACACATTTTGTTTTAAAATTTGCCTTATTAGCTTTTGACATATAATTTACATAGGAAAAGTTATCAGTTTAAAAAATATAAATAGTAAAAAATAAATAAGTAAAATCATCAATATTAAATGTACAGTTTTTGAGTTTTGTCAGATGCACATTTTTATAAGCACCACCACAGTCATGATATAGAGTGGTTTCATCAGCCCCAACTATTCCAGAACATTCCTCATATACATTTGCAGTATTTTCCCTCCCCTACCCGTGGCCCCTGACAACAGCTGATCTGTGTTCTTAATTTCCTTTTTGGGTTGTTCATGGTTGGTGTATAGAAGCACAGCTGATTTTTGCATCTTGATCTTGGGCCCTGCACCTTTGCTGAATTCACTTATTAGCTTTGGTGTTTTCTTTGTTTGATGGATTCTTCGGGGTTTTCTCAGTATAGGATCACGTCATCTGTTAATGGAGAGTTTCACTTCTTTATTTCAATTTGGACGCCCGTTTTCCCCTGGCCTGGTTGCTCTGATTAGAACTTCCAGTACACCATTGAAAGGCAGTGGAGCAAGCCGGCACCCTTGCCTTATCCCCGATCCCAGGAGGAAAGCTTTGTTCTTTCACTGTTGAGTAAGATGCTGCTTATGTGCTTCCCTGGGGGCTGAGACAGTAAAGAATACGCCTGCAATGCGGGAGACCCAGGTTTGATCCCTGGGTTGAGAAGATCCCCTGAAGAGCACGGCAACCCTCTCCAGTATTCTTGCCTGGAGAATCCCACGGACAGAGGAGCCTGGCGAGCTGTCATCCATAGGGTCACAAAAGTCGGACACGATGAATGACTAAGCTCAGCACGTGTGTTTTTGATGAATGCCATTTATTATATCGAGGATTTTCCCTTCAATTCCTAGTGTTATGAATTTGGGGGGGTCATGAAATGGTGTTGGATTTTGTCTAAATGCTTTTCCTACATCAGTTGAGATGGCTCTGTGTGTTTCATTCACTCTATTAATGTGGTGTATTACACTGATTTTCTTACCTTGAACTACCTTTGCATTCATGGGATATATCCCACTTGGTAGTGTTGTATGATTCTTTCCATATGCTTTTGGGCTTAGATTGTTAGTATTTTATTGGAGATTTTTTCATTGATAATCATAAGGAATATTGATCTGTATGCTTATAGTTTTCATCAAATTTAACAAAAATTTGGGCATTATTCCATCAACATTTTTTTCTGTCCCTGCCATTAGCCACCTTCTCTCTTTCTTGTCATTCTAGTTACACGTTTGTGATGGCATTTCTTTTTTCTCTCTGATCTTGGTTGTTTCCCTGGTGGCTCAGAGGTTAAAGCATCTGCCTGCAATGCGGGAGACCTGGGTTCAATCCCTGGGTCAGGAAGATACCCTGGAGAAGGGAATGGCAACCCATTCCAGTACTCTTGCCTGGAGAATCCCATGGAGGGAGGAGCCTGGTGGGCTACAGTCCAAGGGGTCGCAAAGAGTTGGACACGACTGAGCGCCTTCACTTCGCTTGTGGTGGTTTTTGTTGCTATGACTTGTTGTTGTTCAATCACTAAGTCATGTCCCAACTTTTTGCGACCCTATGAACTACAGCACACCAGGCTTCCCCGTCCTTCATTATCTCCTGGAGTTTGCTATGACTTTAAGTTTCTTTTTTAATTTTCAGCATTTAAAGTGCCGTTAATGTTATCCAATGCATTTTAAAACAGATTTCTTCAGAATGAAGGTGAAGTCGCTCAGCCGTGTCCGACTCTTTGCGACCCCGTGGACTGTGACTTATCAGGCTCATCTGTCCGTGGGATTTCCAGGCAGTGGTACTGGAGTGGATTGCCGTTTCCTTCTCCAGCAGATCTTCCCAACCCAGGGATCGAACCCAGGTCTCCCGCATTGTAGAGAGACGCTCTACCATCTCAGCCGCCAGAAAGACTTTATATGTATGTATATAAAACTTGTAAAGATAGTACTGAAAGTTCTGACATACCCCCAAAATTCAATTTCTTCTATTATTCAGTTCAGTTCAGTTCAGTCGCTCAGTCGTGTCCAACTCTTTGTGAGCCCGTGAACCGCAGCACGCCAGGCCTCCCTGTCCATCACCACCTCCCGGAGTTTACTCAAACTCAGGTCCATCAGGTCGGTGATGCCATCCAGCCATCTCATCCTCTGTCGTCCCCTTCTCCTCCCGCCTTCAGTCTTCTGTTATTAGCATCGTATATTGAATGGCGTGTTTGTCATCACTACTGACCCAGTATCGATATCTTCTCTTTAACCGAAGTCCGTACTCCATTCAGGTCTCCTCTGTTTTTGCCCTGTTCGCTTTGCTGTTTCCGGATCCCATCCAGGATCCCACACTGTGTTTACTTGCCGTGTCCCCTTAGGCTCCTCTGGCCTGTGACAATTTCTCAGAGTTCTCTTGTTTATCGGTGACCTCAGTGCTTCTCAGATGGTCTTGTTCAATTCCCCTGGCTTAGGAGTTTTCTCTTGTTGTTCTCATGATTACACTGGGGATATACATTTTGGGGAGGAAGCCCACAGAGATGACTTTTTAGTTTTATCACGTCAAGAGTATATCCTATAACATAATTTACTGTTCTTCATGTTGACCTTGGTCACCTCACTGAGACAGCAGTTGCCAGGTTCTTCCCAGTAAACTTGCTCCTTGCCTCCCTTTTCGCTGCTGTGTTTCTATAGAATGAGATCATTGCATGTAGCCCGTGTTCAGGCAGTGGGGAGCTGTTCTGCCTTCCTGGAGATGGATTATCTGTGTAAGTTATTTGGAATTTTTCTGCACATGGGAGATTCGTCTGTCCCTCCCACTTCATTCATTCATTTGATTATCCAGTTATTTATATGGTGGATATTCTATTCTTTGTGTTAAAATCAATACTACATATTTTTTTGCTTATACTGGTGACTCAGACAGTAATGAATCCGCCTGCAAGGCAGGAGACCCAGGTTCAGTCCCTGAGTTGGGAAGATCCCCTGGAGAAAGGAATGGCAACTCACTCCAGGTTTACTGCCTGGAGTGTTCCGGGGACAGAGGAGCCTGGCGGACTGCAGGCCATTGGGTTGCAGAGTGGGACACGACCGAGTGCCTAAAGAGCAACAGCGAAGTCCTGGGTCAGCCCTTGAAAGCTCCGTGGGTCCACCCCGCTGTCTCTCTAACACAGCCCGTCAGCGCTGCCGTTGGCTTCTTTGCACTTCTTTCCTCTCTGCTCCAGGCCTGTCTTGTGTATTTCCTTCCCCACTCAGAACTAGCCTTTCCGCCAAGGAGTCTGAGTCTCCTTCATTGAAGTGTAATATATTAGAAACGATATCGGGGTGCTTTGGATTTAAAACATCCAAAGTGTTCTTAACTCATATTCAGTTCAGTTCAGTCGCTCAGTCGTGTCCGATTCTTTGCGACCCCATGAATCGCAGCACGCCAGACCTCCCTGTTCACCATCTCCCGGAGTGCACTCAGACTCACATCCATCGAGTCTGTGATGCCATCCAGCCATCTCATCCTCGGTCGTCCCCTTCTCCTCCTGCCC
>SJYC01088324.1:0-16510 GCA_006408675.1 Madoqua kirkii
GCAACCCACTCCAGTGTTCTTGCCTGGAGAATCCCAGGGACGGGAGAGCCTGGTGGGTTGCCGTCTATGGGGTCGCACAGAGTCGGACACGACTGAAGCGACTTAGCAGCAGCAGCAGACTACTGATACATAGGCCTCAAATCTGACGGTCAGCTATTTTCAGCCAAGGAATAACTAGCTCTCTTTGGCCTCAATTCCTCATTGCTGAGTGAAGGAAATGAGGTAGCCATCTCTATGGAACCGTGACAAGCTCAGTATGACTTTAGATTTAATTTTTTAAACAAAAAGAGACACAGTTAAAAGGGGGGACATTTGAGATCAACAACATTCATAAGATTACTAGTATCTAAAGCTGGATGAATCAAATATTATAAATGACTTTATGCTGACTAGACAGGAACACCACGACAGGAAAGTCCATCCGTGTATAATAGGTAGAGGTAAAACCAGGTGCATCAGGCAAAAGTGATTTTGCTTTAACAGTGCTCATCATGGCCTTAGGGCTTCTCTGGCGGCTCAGTGGTAAAGAATTTGCCTGCCAAGGCAGGAGCTGTAGGTTCAATCCCTGGGTTGGGAAGATCCCCTGGCGAAGGAAACGGCAACCCACTCCAGTATTCTTGCCTGGGAAAACCCATGGACAGAGGAGTCTGGTAGGCTACAGTCCATGGGGTCACAAAAGAGATGGACACGACTGAACAACCACCATGGCCTTCATCCCTCTTAATTGTTACAGCTCATGGTTTGGTTAGATCAGCAGTGGTAAAGACGGGGCCCAGGCAAATAATTAAAATAAGTGAAGCCAGAGGAACAATAACCGAGTGGGGAGCATAGTAAACTGGAAAAACACGTACACCAGATACAAGGAGCACTAACTACTCGGCTTCTTCAACCCAGCACTGCCGCGTGGGAATGCAGACCTAACCGCGGTCAGATCCTTGGATTTTTCCGGAGAAGCCAGACATCTGATTGCCTTGTTTTTAAGTTTTGGAAACTTTAAAAAACAAAACCAAAAAAACACTGTGTAAGACAGCATATGTGCGTGCATGCTAAATCACTTCAGTCGTGTCTCTTTTGCAACCTCCATGGACTATAGCCCACCAGGCTCCTCTATCCATGGGACTCTCCAGGCAAGAATACTGGAGTGGGTTGTCATGCCCCACCCCAGGAGATCTTCCTGAACCAGGAGATCTTCCCGAACCAGGGATCGAACCACTTCTCTTATGTCTCCTGCATTGGCAGATGGGTTCTTTACCACTAGTGCTACCTGGGAAGCCCCTTAAAACAACATGAAGTGAAGTGAAATGAAGTCACTCAGTCATGTCCGACTCTTTCCAACTCTTTGTAGCCCACCAGGCTCCTCGGCCCATGGGGTTCTCCAGGCAAGAATACTGTAGTGGGTTGCCATTTCCTTCTCATAGTGTGGGCCAAATAAAATATGTTCATCATTTTACAATCTTAGGCTTAAAACCTTCTGAAATGAGCTGTGGGGACTTTCTGGATGTGAAAAAGGTGTACTTCTCTCTACTTTTGATTCTTGAAGACATGTTGTGGAGTCATAAAGGAAGAACCACTATTGTGGTTATATAAGAAAATTCAGAGGTGAATTCCAAGAAACTGACAAAAACCTAAAAACTGGCTTGTAAAAAAAGGATTAATCTAAAAATATATTATGATACTCAGCTAATTTTCCTACTCACAATGGCAATGTAGGAGGGAAGAATTTGAGTAAAATTAAGTGATCCATCATGAGAACTCACAAAAAGGACTCAAAATGAAGAGGTTCTCCAAAAAGAAAAAAGAAAGGAAAAATATATATATATATTTAGTACACTAATTCAAAAGTAATTAGGCAACTCAAACACCTCAACGACTCTAATTTCTTTTAACTTTATTGCTATATATTTTTCCAAACACTGCTTGTAACTCACCATTTTTAAACCAAACAAAATGTTATGTTTTATAGTATTTGCTTCATTAAAAACAAAATTATGAATCATTAAAAAAATAAAAATAAAAAAAATAAAGTGAGTGCACAGCAAAAGAAAGTCCAAACGGGACTTTTCCTTGAAGACTTGATTTTAGCTCCTCTCAGTCAGGGGTTATGACTCCTCCACATTAGGGAAGAGTCAGCCTCCTGGATAGGATGTCAGATCATGTGATGACACCTTTCATCTCGCTTCCAACATATGAATTAAGCCCAGGTTTACCTCGGGCGACCGCACCTCAGTGAAAGAGCAGAGAGGATTTTCAACAGGATTAAATGATATGAATAGTTTTCAGGTTTCCACTGGGAGCTGGCTCTGCGGGGCGGGGGTGCTGCAGCAGCTGCTCCAAAGGGAGAATAAAGGATTTGCTGGAGCTTTGTGACTCTGTGTATCTGCTGAGGATTGATCTGAGAGCCTTTCTTAGCCTCCTTTTTGGGGAGAGGAGGAGGGCTTCTTTACAAAGTCACATTATCTGGCAACAAAGCCTGACCCAGAAGGGTGGTGTTTGGGAGGTTGCACATTTGCTGGGGAGAGAAGTGGGCTCCAAGCCTCCCTCAGAGAGGAGGCACAGAGCTTCAGCAGATGGGTCTAGAAGCTGACAGTGGCTGGGGGAGGTAAGCCCAGCCTCCCTGACTTTTGCAGAGCCTCTGATTGCAGCTTTTCTTTGGTGGTTCCTTGCTCCTGGCAGCTACCTCCCTGGGACTCTGACATGAAAACTGACTGTTCTGTGTGTGCCAAGGGCCTGGGGACAGTGCCTGGAACACAGCTCAGAAAGACCACTCAGCTATCACCTAGGGCAGGACAAAGACAGTGCCAGCCACTCTGGAAACATTGGCAGGTTTTTTTACAAACATACACTTATCATGGGAACCCAGCAATCTCACTCTTAGGTATTTATTTACCTAAGAGAAATAGTACCTTATGTTCTCACAAAAATTTGCACTCAAATATTTATAGCAGCTATTCGTAATCATGAGGAGCCCAAACAATTCAAAGATCTCCCAGCTGGAAATGGATAAACACACTGTGGTACATCCCAGCAATGAACCATCACTAGGCATTGAAAAAGGACTGAACTGTTGACACACCAACCGACATGGAGAATCCCAAATGCATTACGTGAAGTCAAAAAACCCCAGACTCAGAGGCTGCATGCTGTGTGGTTCCACCCATATGGCATTCTAGAAAAAGCAAAGCCACAGGGCTGGGGAGAGGGGGTTGAGCCCATAGGGGCAGCCAGGAGGGGGTGGGGGAATATCCGGATCTTGAGTGTGATGGTGGTGATCAGATGACCATGTGCAGGAACAGGAACAGTTATGGCATGAATGGTGTGAAGAGAAGCTTTGAAACTCTTTGCCCTAGTGCAGCTTCCACCATAACCATAACCACACCCTCCCTCTTCCTGATGGTGGTAACCAATGAGTGTTCTAGATTCCATCACATGTTCCTGCAGTTGGTGACCACGTGACTATACTCCATTTGCTTCCCAGAGAAGATCACATTCAGACACAAGTGGTGGGTTTCCTTACTCAGATGGTCCCAACTCCTTCCCCTTTGGGCTTCCTCCTTTCTCTCATGGAGAATGCATGGTCTTGGCATCCTTCCTTGCACTCATCCTTTTAATACAGCTCCCCTTTTTGTTCCCTCTTCAAATTCTTCATTGACAAAATGAAAGGCAAATTATATTGTTTGGATAACATGATTAAAGGACTATTTGGGGACCTCTGCTTCCTGCCAAGGGACATCCCGGCCTCTGCACCAGTGCTAATGGCCTTGAGAGCATCCCTCCTTCAAGTGCATTCTGGGACCAGCTCCATTGGCCTTACCTGGGAGCTCATGAGAAATGCACACTCCCAGGCTTGCCCAGACCGATAATAAGGATCTCCCTTTTTACAAGATGTTTGAGGATTCCCACTCCCTTTTAAAGTTGTGTTGCTCATATTCACTCACTAAGAATTTATTTTTAGCAATTCACACTTATTCTCATCAAGCTATATTCAATTTAATTTGCATAGAAGCAACATCTTTCCTCCAGCACTCATATTTCATCAGTTTATGTAATAGTGAATTAAATGATGTAATTACAATAACAAGTACAACTGGCATATACAGTTTGGGGAGCTCATCCAAACTGACTATTGGAAAATATAACATCTTACCCCTCTTTGGAACAGAAATTAGTCTATTAGCTGCCAGAATACTCTATGCTGTGGGTTACAGTAACTGAAAGAAGGAATGAAGGACATAGCTCAAATCGATGACTAGGCTAAGCAAACGATGTTGACAAGAGCCTCTATCTTGACTTTTTAAGGGGATCCTGCAAATGACATATTTTTAAGATAACTTGAGCAGACTCAAGGTTATTTGAATAAAACTGCCACCTGAGCTCACATTTCAGCTTCCTTTCTGAAGTGAAGGCCATTGAGTTAAGGTTGGTTACCCCAGGCTATGCTTAACTCACAGAAGTTTCAGTTCAGTTCAGTTCAGTTCAGTCACTCAGTCACGTCTGACTCTTTGTGACCTCATGAGTTGCAGCACGCCAGGCCTCCCTGTCTATCACCAACTCCTGGAGTTCACTCAGACTCATGTCCATCGAGTCCGTGATGCCATCCAGCCATCTCATCCTCTGTCATCCCCTTCTCCTCCTGCCCCCAATCTCTCCCAGCATCAGAGTCTTTTCCGATGAGTCAACTCTTCGCATGAGGTGGCCAAAGTACTGGAGTTTCAGCTTCAGCATCATTCCTTCCAAAGAAATCCCAGGGCTGATCTCCTTCAGAATGGACTGGTTGGATCTCCTTGCAGTCCAAGGGACTCTCAAGAGTCTTCTCCAACACCACAGTTCAAAAGCATCAATTCTTCAGTGCTCAGCCTTCACAGTCCAACTCTCACATCCATACAAGACCACAGGAAAAACCATAGCCTTGACTAGACGGACCTCTGTTTGAAAAGTAATGTCTCTCCTTTTGAATATGCTATCTAGGTTGGTCATAACTTTTCTTCCAAGGAGTAAGACTCTTTTCATGGCTGCAGTCACCATCTGCAGTGATTTTGGAGCCCCCCAAAATAAAGTCTGACACTGTTTCTACTGTTTCCCCATCTATTTCCCATGAAGTGATGGGACCAGATGCCATGATCTTCATTTTCTGAATGTTGAGCTTTAAGCCAACTTTTTCACTCTCCAATGATCATGTTTCCCTCCATATTCTTGAACAATCTCTATATGTTGTATGTTGTATATATGTTCAGTTGCTCCGGTGTGTTTCACTCTTTGTGATCCCTTGTATTGGAGCCTGCCAGGCTTCTCTGTCCATAGAATTTTCTAGGCAAGAATATAGGTGAGGGTTGTCATTTTCTCCTTCCAGGGACCTTCCTGATCCAAGGATCAAGCCTGCATCTCTTGACTCTCCTGCACTGGGAGGCAGGCTCTTCACCACTGAGCCCCCTGAGGAGCCTAGGCATCCACGTAACAGCTCTTTTACCCCGTGTAATAGGAAGGCGCTCTGCTCTGTGGAAACGAACGCTATTCCCCTGCGAGTGTGGCCTATGGGAATTGCTCTGCCCACCGTGTTCCAGAATTTCTTCCCCTATCTTTTGCTGACTTTCTCTCCCATACCCACAGATTAGTGATCAGTCAAAGCCCCGAGTGCCCCTTTCTGCAGAGCTCCGGGGCCCCTGTGCACAGCCCTGCCCTCACTTCCTCGGCTCCCTTGACGTCTGCTCTCTGTTCCCTGGGGTCACTGGCTCTCTCTGGCCTCCCCTCCTGGCAGTGTAGTGTGGAAACTGCCCTGGGGCAGTAATGGGGGCCACATGGGGACTGACTGTGTTTATTCCCCGTCTCGCAAGGACCATGCCTCTGTGGTGCCACTTGTTCCGTATCTGACAACCTCGCCTCACGTGTTTTGTATGATTTTCGTGTTGCTTATCATGAAACAGTGAATCCAGCCCTTGTTATCCCATATTCACTGGGATGGAAAGTCAATAAACTATTTTAAATATAAATACAAATTATGAGCACTTTCCATGTCGTTAAATATTCTTGTGAAATATGATTTTAATTACTGCACATATTCCCACCATACACCTGGCTCAACTATTTTCTCATCTGGCCCTTAGCCTTTGAACTTTGGTTATGGTGTTTTTTTCATAAGCAAAAATTCATATATAGACAAACATAACAGTTTTTATTTAATGGTTTCAGATTTTGTGTTTGTGATGAGAAAGGCAAGGTAAATATTTGCCTGTTCCTTTTTATTTGCTTGGTTTTGTGATTTTATTTTTTACGTTAAATTCATTAATCCATCTGGGATTTGTTTTCATATATGATGTGAGGTAATGATCTACATTTTAAAAAAAATAATAAAAACCTGAATATTTAGAAAGGTGCATTAGAAAGGTAAAAGTTTCCATTTTTTTTCTTCTTTTTCTCTCCTTCTGGAACTCCAGTAACATACACTTTAGGTCATTTTTCCTTATTGCCCACATGTCTTTTATGCTCCTTATTATTTATTTAATTTTTAAAATTTTCTTTTTCTCTCTCTTCTTTTCTCTGGGTTGTTTCTCTCTTTTTTTTTGCTGATCAATTTTCTGTTTCACTAATCACTACTTCTGCTTTATCACATCAGCTTTTGAACCCTTCCACTGAAGAATGTATTTATTGTCACTTTTTCTCTATATATAACTCTAGGAGAATTTGGTTCATTTTTCATCTGGTTCAGTTCTTCAGTGAAATTCTCCATCTTCCCGTCTATTTTCTTGGACACACTAGTCAGAGATATGATAAAGCAGGAGCGTGATAACTGTATCACCCAAATGCCTTTCTGTCTTTGTTCTTTCCCTTCCCTTCCCTTCCGGCTGTTTGCTCTCGGTTGCCAGTATCCATGGCGATTTGGGATGAAAGGCTAGGCACTTTACACTGAGAAGCGCAGAGGCTCTACTCTCCCAAAGTAGCTTTGATTTTCTAGCAGTTGATGTGCGAAGACCACCCTCATCCAGGGAGGTATGGAGACTCCCCGGGCCCTGTTTCGGCCCCGTGAGGACTGATTCCTGCTGCCCTCACGCTGGGGCACATCCCTGCGGGGTGTGCCCCTGAGACCCAGCACATCCGGGCCCTCCTCCCTGCCCACCCCGGGGCGCTTCGTGGCCACCTCCACCCTCCTAAGTGGCGCTGCCTCTGCCCTCCTCGCGCTCCTCTCGCCTTCCCTCGCTGCTGTTGAACAGCCAGGCTCCTTCCTGCCATGGATCCAGGAGAGAGAGCTCCCTCCTGCCCCGAGTTCTTCCATCCTAGGGCGCAGGTTAAAGGTCGCATCTGCAGAGCACTCTGCCCTCCCCATTCTGGCCCTCACCAACCTTTCTTGCTTCTTCAAGGCATTAAAAATCAGCTTCTTTTTTTCTTGTTTGTTGTTTTTGTAATTCTCCGTTTCTTCCCTGAAGTAGACCCTGAGCTCCCTGGAGGCAGAGTCCTCATCTGGGTCCTGTCCACTGCAGCTCTCGGAACGTGGCCAGTCCAAGCGAGCGTGCAAGTGTAAAGCACGCAACGGGTTTCTGAGACCCAACAGACGCACAATAATGTAAAATTTATTAATATTTTTATTTTAAAATATTAATATATTTTATGATTATGTTACAATTTGGATATATGAGGCTAAAAATATGCTGTTGAAATTAATTTTAATGAGGCTGTTAAAAATTTTGGAATATGTATATGGCTCACATTTGTGTCTGGCTTTTTTTCTATCACACAGGAAATAGGCACTCTGTTTTTAGCCTCTTCCTTGTTTTCTTATCCTAGAAGCTGAAAAAATACAGTGTTTTCTTATTGGTCCAAATTTCTGAACTATTATTAAAAAGAAAAGATAACTGTTGAGAATGTAGGTTTGTTTTTATACTTTAAATGGTCTTAAACTTCACTGTCTTTATTTGTGGATTTATTTAACGTTTCTCAAAAACTGTTCAGGTTTTTTTCTTTTTTTGTAATTTTCCTATTTTAGGGTATCAACTCTGGCTTTTTTCAAGGCAAACCTGTCTTGAAATTTATCTCTTAATTGTTATAAAGCTCCCTTGTGTCATATAACCTAAAAACAAAGGTGTTTGGATCTTGGTATCTTAAGAACAAGTAGGCATTGACTAAGAATGAAGCTCTAGAAAGAGTAAAGATTTTGAAATTTTGTGACGCCTAATATTTGGATTGACAGAGGCTTCCCCAGCGGTTCAGTGGTAAAGAATCCTCCTGCCAGCACAGGCGCCACGGGAGCCACGGATTTGGCCCCTGGGTCAGGAAGCTCCCCTGGAGAAGGAAATCGCACCCCACTCCAGTATTCTTGCCTGGAGAATCCCATGGACAGAGGAGCCTGGCGGCCTAGAGTCCATGGGGTTGCAGGGAGTCAGACACGGCTGAGTGAGCCCACACACACGGCATGAGGTCTCTTGATCTTTCATTTTGTTGAATCTGTGACCTGTGTTTTCGAGACAATGTGTTAGTAGGCTAAGACCCTTAAAATGTTTCCTGTTAGAGAGGTGTAACTTTTTAAAGAAACAATAATAATAATGATGATGACGATGATGGAGAACTCATGAAAGATATAATGGGAGGATTCTTTTATTCCTTGTGAGACCTTTGAAGCTATGAACCTGCCTTTGGATTTTCTTTGGCTGCAAATTTCTTGATTGTGGTTTGATGAAGAGTTGTGAATTCACTGATTAAATAGGCAACTTTCAATTCTGGAAACGTCTTGATTCATTGAGTCGACATATAGAGAAATAGTTATTCCAGCAAGCATCAAAGAGCCACGTGAATGGACAGGTACGTGTGTGAAAACTGAGGACTATTTTAGAAAGCAGCTTCAATACTTAACAGTTTAGTTAAAGGCAGTCGGGCATATAAGCTATGATTTTTTTTTTTTAAGGATTTTTAGGAAATGGAAAAGAATGGCAAATCATACCCATCAAGTTCCAGTTACCCAAAGCACTTATTCTCGGGACTAAAACAAGATCTTTTATACTTGGAATGACATTTAGCTTCTCTGGCCTAAACTTTTCCTTATTATTTATTTCTATTGAGAAATGGTTTTGAATGGGTGTTTGAACATATGCGGCATGGCAGTAATATGACTTTTTCTACCTGAGGAAAGGACAAAGTTAAAAAGAATCTTAGTCACAAATCACAAAATTCATTTGCTGGTTCATAGATAATTATCACAACGGCTGCTAAATATTTAAAATCTATAAACATTGCCCAAAATGTTTATTTATAGGACATTTATTAGGTAAAGACAGGGCTTGGGGATCAAGTAAGAAAATATTTTCTCACTATTTTAAGGTCCTAGTTCATCCCACGAATGAAATTAGGAAGATTGTAAAAATAACAGCATCTATTTAAAAACACCGGAGAATTTTAATCTTTAAAAGGGGGCTCAGATTTTGATTAACATGAGAGTTGGGCCGGTTCTAATTTCAACTGGGAAAATACAACCCAATTAGAAAAAGTCTAAGAGCAAGGTGTGAAATAATTGGAACCTGAAATAACAAATCGAGCCAGGGAGGCTGTGCGGAGAGTTAGTCTTCAGCAGGACCGCAGATTACCGGGCGTCAGGATATCTGCCCAGGGCCCAGAGCTCTGTTTAAGATGAAAATAACTTGAAGGCTAAGTCTTCAGAGAAAGAAAAAAGTTTGAAACTTGAAAACTAATAGCTTTAGTTCATGGGTTAGAAGACTAACTGACCAAACACATTTACCAGCCCACAGCTCTACTTTTTTTAAAAAAATTAACTTATTTTACTTGGAGTTTAATTACTTTACAATATTATGGTGGTCTTTGCCATACACTGACATGAATCAGATGTGGGTGTACATATGTCCCCTATCCTGAAGCCCTCTCCCTCCTCCCTCCCCACCCCATCCCTCAGGGTCATCCCAGTGCCCGGCCCTGAGCACCCTGTCTCATGCTATGAAGCCACGCCTTCTCTTCTTGAGATTACCTCCGTTGGCTGCGCGCGTTAGGTGCGGCCGTGCGCTGCTACTGTGACATTCAACAGAAGGATCTGAGTGTTTCTGAGTGAAGACATGGGCTTTAAGACCAACCTACTTAGTTTAAGGTTCTGGGAATTTTTAGAATTCACAGAGATAATTGAAAAGACACTTCTTTGTTACTGCTGGAATTTATCCTGAATGACTGCTGTCATTTCTTTCACGGCTGACGTCTCCCCATACTTAGAAGGCACCTTCTTCATGTCTATATGTTTAAGAATCAATAAGCCCTGTTTATAGAATGTCCTCCATAAAATTTCTGAAGGGTTGGCACAAAAAGTGGTAAGTCTTTAGTGAAAGGCTTTCTTTTCAACTACCCAGCACACTCTGTCTTGGAAGTGTGTTTGCCTGCAATTAGCAGCGTACCCTACCAAGAGCAATTCTGTTCTTCTCACATAACAAGCAGATGGGACTGATCCCCTGGTTCTACGAAAATCACCCAAACCCTGCAAGCTGTCTCTTCCTGCTCTACTGTACTAAATGTCCGTCATCTGGCCTCTTGGTCATCACACGGCTCTGAGATAGAGCAGAAGAGAAAGAGGCCACGTGGGTCAGCCCTGTTTATGGTTCGTCTCCAGCTTTCTCCTCCGTCCCCTCCCCCAGTGCTCTCCGTGTCACTGACAACACTGGGCAACAAGGCCACCCCAGCTACAAGGAAGGTGGTGAACAGAAGCAGGATTAAAGTGCGGCTGAGACCAAACTTAGCATGGATTAGCAAGCAAGCAAGAGACACTGAGCGCTGAGTAGATTCCACGCACACACAGCCTGATGTGAGTAATGCATTCTTGAAAATGGTGTGTGGTATGTAATTTTAAATTTGCCCTCTTTCAAAGCACCTTTTCCAATTTTGTTACAAACTGATGTTTCAGATATAATGACTAGATGAAATTTTGACGAAGACATCAAAGGATTGATGTGGATAAAGAAGAGAGTCTTCACAGTAGGAATTACAGCTCTCTGGTCTTTGGTTGTATATAATCGCTTCAGTAGCCAGACATTTCTTTGTGGTCCAACTCCACATCCATACATTACTACTGGAAAAGCTTTGACCTGATGGAGAAAGAAAGCTGAGCATGGAAGAACTGATGCTTCTGAACTGTGGTGTTGGAGAAGACTCTTGAGAGTCCCTTGGACTGCAAGGAGATCAAACTAGTCAATCGTCAAAGAAATCAGTCCTAGATATTCATTGGAAGGACTGATGCTGAAGCCGAAACTCCACTACTTTGGCTACCTGATGCAAAGAGCTGACTCATTTGAAAAGACTCTGATGTTGGGAAAGACTGAAGGTGGGAGGAGAAGGGGACAAAGAGGATGAGATGGTTAGATGGCATCACTGACTCAACGAACATGAGTTTGAGCAAGCTCCAGAAGGTGGTGATAAGGGAGTCTGGCGTGCTGTAGTCCATGGGGTCACAAAGAGTCAGACATGACTGAGCAACTGAACTGAAACAGACATTTGGTAAACTCTGCCTGGCTATTTGAAGGATGACCTTTCATGCAAATCCCCTGAAGTCTTTTAAAGAGAAATACATTGACAAAGAACCTGTCATATTATCCCATCTCTCACAATTGGCGTGCCAGAGGCGTTCTTTGAGTCTTTGTAGCAACGCTTGTCACATCCTCCCACGGGTCACACATGTCCACTGCTCCTGCCAGGAAGATGCTCTGCTCCAGTCTCATCTGTTAAACTCGGCTAGTAAAAATGGTGATGGAACAGGGACTTGTCTTCTTCTTTTATGAGTCCTTCACAGTCCTTAGAAGAATAAAATGCACCTAGAAATACTCAAGAATTTTCTTAAACGAATGAATAAATTTCTAGCAGAATTTGCCAGCAAAGAAAATTTTAATCAAGCAATTTGAAATATCTGGGTAAAGACTGAAAGACAACTAATTTTATAAAATATGATATTTATAACAAAAACATTTATTAGCTCTCATTATACAGGGGCTGATAGTCAAATGTGTGTGTGTTTAATGCAATGAAAAGGAAGAATAACTTCCTAAGAATTTATTTGTTTTATTGCTTCAGGTGTTTTCTGTATTTGAGATTCCAAAATAGGTACCAGGAAGCGGAAGGAAGAAACCCCCTGGGCCTGTCCCCAGATGCCAAGTTGTCTGAAATGCAGATGCATCACAGCGAAGCCCCCTGGCCCTGCCCCCTCACTCCATCCTGCAACCTAATAGGGACCCCAGGCCCAGAGCAGAGGAGCCATCTCCAGCCTTGATGGAAACGGTACTGGCAGTATGAAAAGAAAATAAATACAGTTCTGTGCACTGGTTACCATCCTGTACTCTGAGGTACTTTGTATAATGAAAAGAGAACTGAGGAAAACTGAAGGAAAAACAAGTCTTCTCAATAAATGGTGTTAGGAATATTGGGTAACTGTTGGTGAGGGGTGGGAGAGGGGTGCTGACCATAAAGAGGCAGACCAGGTATCTTACCCTAAAATATATCCAGAGAGAGCAAAACTATGTATGTATCAGCACAGAAAGTGACATAGAAGCATTGCATCAATGATCTTAGTGTAGAAACAGCATATCGATTCTGTACAATTTTAAAAAGTGTAAAAAAGCCAACCACTTGGTTACAGAAAAGTTTTAACAAATTCTTAGAAACATGCCATGAAGAAAGTAAAAAGTTGAGTGATAACTTGGGAAATATATATATGTAAAGCATGTCAGAGACAAAGGTTTAAATTCTCTAACAGTGTTCAGGAAAGATGATATTCAGACTTTCTCTTTTGCATCATATGTTCATATGCTTTGCCCATTTTGCTAAGCTCCTAAAGTGTTTATCTGAGAGCTACGCCTGGACATCTGAACACTGGTTTATAATTTATGATAACAAAATACTGGAAATAATTGCAATATCTATAAATAGGTCAGCTAAAGAAATAGTGACAATCTAGGGAAAAAAACATAGAAAAGAGCTCAGAAGACCATTATTATTGTTATAAATTGGTATCTACGCGATATTAAATGACAAAAAGCTGAAGAAATATGTGCGCATCTAGTATTCCTGGTGTGCTACATTTGTGCCAAAATTACTTATTCATATTTGCTTCTAAACACATATATCTCTGGGGGGAAACTCAGAAAAAAGCAGTTAAAGAAACTGGGTGCATGGAGACAGTTGAGAGAGACTATACCTGTCATCAGACACGGTAACAATTCTGCAGCTAAACATATGAGTAGTCACAAGGAGCAAAAAAGATAAGACCACAGGCATGCTCATTTGATCGCATGTCACTTTATTGTGCTTTAGAGCCTGCATTTTTTTTATGAGTTGAAGGTTTGTAGCAACCCCACCTTCTGCACGTCTATCAGCATTTTTCCCACAGCGTTTGTCCACTTCTCGTCTCTGTGTGTTATAGTTCAGTAGTTCTCACGATATTTCAAACTCTCTCATCATCCTTATATTTATTTTGGTGATCTGTGATCAGTGTCCGACTCTGTGCAATCCCATAGATGGCAGCCCACCAGGCTCCCCAATCCCTGGGATTCTCCAGGCAAGAATACTGGAGTGGGTTGCCATTTCCTTCTCCAATGCATGAAAGTGAAAAGTGAATGTGAAGTCGCTCAGTTGTGTTCAACTCATAGCGACCCCATGGACTGCAGCCCACCAGGCTCCTCCATCCATGGGATTTTCCAGGCAAGAATACTGGAGTGGGTGCCAATAGTCGTTTAGTCTTAATCAGAGAGAATAATATTAAACATAAAATACGTATTCAGAGGAAAAGATATGATTGAATCAGTCAAGGATGGAATCTAGAGAAAGTGAGTCTTACTTAAAACCTTTTTTATCCAAATAGTATATTTATCAAGCACTGGTTTGTTCCCCACCATAGTGATTCATAACAGCTCTGTGATGAGAAAAAAACATTATGACCCTCCCAACTGCCTGTTAGACAAGTTGGCTTATCCAATAACCAGCTCAACCAAAGTATGATTTTTAAAGAGTGGGTCAGATCTGTATGTAACTTGGAATAGAGATTTCAAAAGGAGCATAGTTTAATTAAAACCTGATTCTTATTGCCAACGAAAGGAGACATTTAAAAAGGGAGAAATACAAAGAAGTAATAAGTGAGAAAAGGGAGAAATCAGAGACGGAAATTGATTCTTCCATTCAGCAAATGGGAATTGAGTGTCTATCCTATGCCTGGCCCTGGTCTGTATTCTGGGATTACACATGAGCTACAGGGATCTTGCTTTAATAAGACTCACAAGAAATAAAGGTAGATTTAGATGTTTCCCTGGTGGCTCAGAGGTTAAAACGTCTGCCTGGAATGCAGGAGACCTGGGTTCGATCCCTGGGTTGGGAAGAGCCCCTGGAGAAGGAAATGGCAACCCACTCCAGTACTCTTGCCTGGAGAATCCCATGGAGGGAGGAGCCTGGTGGGCTACAGTCCATGGGGTCACAAAGAGTCAGACACTACTGAGCTTAGATGCTCTAAGTGCTATGATAATAAAGCACAGTAAGGTGATTGAGAGTTACAGCGGGGATGGATACTACCTAGGAAGGATGAGAAAGGAAGAGAGACTCTCTGACAGAGACTGTTTGAACTCAGTCTTGATTGAGGGAGCCAGTCGTGAACATCCAGGAAGAATGTTCCAGACACGTTGCATAGAAATTTCAGAAGACCTGAAGCCTGAACAGGCACACTGGCATGTCTGAGAAATAACCAGAACACCGTCTTGTCTGATGCAGAGTAAGGCAGGAGTTGTTCAGTCGCTCAGTCGTGTCCAGGTTTTTGCGACCCCATGGGCTGCAGCACATCAGGCCTCCCTGTTCTTCACCATCTCCCAGAGCTCGCTCAAACCCATGTCCATTGAGTCAGTGATGCCATCCAACCGTCTCATCCTCTGTCATCCCCTTCTCCTCCTGCCTGCAATCTTTCCCAGCATCGGCATCTTTTCTAATGAGTCGGACCTTCACATCAGGTGGCCAAAGTATTGGAGCTTCAGCATCAGTCCTTCCAACTAATATTCAGGACTGATTTCCTTTAGGATGGACTGGTTGGATCTCCTTTCGGTCCAAGGGACTCTCAACAGTCTTCTCTAATACCAGAGTTCTTTTTTTAAAATTTTTTTAATTTTTATTTAATACTTCATTCTATTTTACAATACTGTATTGGTTTCGCCATACATTGACATGAATCAGCCAAAGGTGTACACAATCTCCCAATGCCGAAGCCCCCTCCCACCTCCCACCCCACACCATCTCCCCAGATCATCCCGTACACCAGCCCCAAGCATCCTGTATCCTGTATTGAACATAGACTGGCGCTTCATTACTTATATGATAGTATACATGTTTTAGTGCCATTCTCCCAAATCATCCCACCCTCTACCTCTCCCTCAGAGGCCAAAAGTCCGTTCTATACCTCTGTGTCTCTTCTGTTGTCTCACTTACAGGGTCATCATTTCTATCTTTCTAAATTCCATATATATGTGTCAGTATACTGCATTGGTGTTTTTCTTTCTGGCTTACTTCACTCTGTATAATCGGCTCCAGTTTCATCCATCTCATTAGAACTGAGTCAAATTTATTCTTTTTAAGGGCTGAGTAATACTCCATTGTATATCTGTACCACAGCTTTCTTATCCATTCATCTGTTGATGTACATCTAGTTTGTTCAAAAGCATTAATTCTTCAACACTCAGCCTTTTTTACGGTCCACCTCTCAGATCCAAACATGACTACCAGAAAAACCATAGCTTTGACTAGACAGACCTTTGTCAGCAAAGTAATGTTTTCTTTTTAATATGATGTCTAGGTTTGTAAAAGGTTTTCTTCCAAGGAGCAAGTGTCTTTTAATTTAATGGCTACCGTCACCATCTGCACTGATTTTGGAGCCCAAGAAAATTAAGTCTGTCATTGTTTCCACTGTTTTCCCATTTATTTGCCATGAAGTGATGGAATTGGGTGCCATAGCTTAGTCTTTTGAATGTTGAGTTTTAAGCCAGCTTTTTCATTCTCTTCTTTCACTTTCATCAAGAGGCTCTTTAGCTCCTCTCCACTTTCTGCCCTAAGGCAGAAAGGTAATATTTGAGGTAATCGATATTTCTCCCAGGAATCTTGATTCCAGCTTCTGCCTCATCCAGCCTGGCATTTTGAATAATGTACTCTGCATATAAGTTGAATAAGCAGGGTATAGTATACAGCCTTGACATACTCCTTTCCCAGATTTGAACCATTTCATTGTTCCATGTCCAGTTCTAACTGTTGCTTCTTGACCTGCATACAGGTTTTGCAGGAGGCAGGTAAGGTGCTCTGGTATTCCCACCTCTTTAGGAATTTCCCACGGTTTATTGTGAGGCGTCAGGCGGGAGAGGAGTGAACATAAATGGTGCTGGGTGTGTGTGGTCTTAGTGGGCAGCATCGGTAGGGCATTTGGGGTTTGTTTTACATCCTATGGAAGCTTTGGGAGCAACCCTACCTGATTCATGTTCTTAAAATGCAGTTTGGGCTCTTTGTGGAGAAAAGACTCCTGGTAAGAGCG
>SJYC01088327.1:0-16486 GCA_006408675.1 Madoqua kirkii
TTTCATCTTTATCATTTTCTTTCTTTTACTTATTTTGGATTTAATTTTCTCTCCTCCTCTTCCTTCAGTTTGTAAGGTGGAAGCTTGTATTGTTGATTTTGGACTTTCTATTAATAAAAACACTTAAACCTGCATGTTTCATTTAATACTCCTTTAGCTAGCTATATCTTACAAATTTTGATATGCTTTGTTTTCATTTTTATTCAGTTAGAGATATTTGCTAACTCTATGATCTTTTTCCTCATGAATTGTTTATATTCTTTAATTTCCAAATAGTTGTTATTTTGTAATTTAATTCATCAGTCTGAGAACATGTTCTGCTTGATTTCAATCCTTGTTAATTTGTTGATATTCATGTTATAGCCAAACATATGCTTTATAGTGGCAAATAATCCATGTGTACTTGTGAAGAGTGTGTGAATTTGGCATCTGTTTTTCTATACATGTAAACTAAATTGGTTGATAGTTATGTCAACCATGATTCCCTGGGTAGCTCAGATGGTAAAGAGTCTGCCTGGGTTTGATCCCCGGGTCGGGAAGATCCTCAAGGAGGAAATGGCAACCCATCCCAGTATTCTTGTCTGGAAAATCCCATGGACAGAGGAGTCTGGTAGGTTACAGTCCATGGGGCGCAAAAAGTCAGAAACGATGGAGCAACGGTCAACCAGCTGAATTTTTAGTTATTTATTCTACCAAGTATTAAGACGGAAACACTGAAATATTTAACTGTGATTCTGCACTTGTCTCTTTTTCTCTTCTAGAAGTTTTTCCTTGAGTGTTTTGACAGTTGAACTTTAGACAACTCAGTTTCTGTCTGCGATTGTGGTAGAAGCTCTGGTAGAACGTTATCTGTAGGTTCCAGCTGCTTCTGGGATCAGAGGCCTCGCCGTGGGAGATGAACGCAGAGGGGGCAGGGTACGGGATCAAGCAGTCCACGGAAGAGTCAGACGGGAGGCGGTTACCACGCACGCTTCCCTATGCTTTGCATAAACCGCTAGCGTAAAGGGAGGATGGATGATTTTATAAGATGATGTGCATCCACGCAGGGCCTTTACTTTTAAAATTTGTTTATTTTTAATTGAAGGGTAATTGCGTTACAACACTGTGTTGGTTTCTGCCGTGCATCAGCATGAATCAGCCATAGATATAAATCTGTCCCCTCCCTCTTGAACCTCCAGGCAGGGTCTTGCATCAAATACATCAGGGGATTAGCAGAGGACTTTGACTGCAGGCACAGAGAGTGGAGTGCTGACTCTCAGAGCAACTGTCCAGAGCAAGGAGAGACAGCAGAGCAGACTGCTCCCATTGGATGGAGCGTCTGTGCAAGGAGGCATCCCAAGAGTGCTGACGCCCGGGTGCCTCCCTCTGAAGCACTGGCAACGTCACGTGTCAGACACGTGCAGACTGATCGGAAGGGTAGATGGAATTCAATGAACGGGGCTCTAACCTTTGACTCAAGCAAGCTGGAGCTCAAAACTCGCTCCTTTGTCTTATCTGTTGTCGTTCAGGAGCACAGTCACGTCCACTTCTTTGCCACCCCATGGACTGCAGCACGCCAGTCTTCCCTGTCCTTCACCATCTCCCAGAGCTTGCTCAACCTCATGGCCATCAAGTTAGTGGCGCCATCCAGCCATCTCATCCTCTGCCTCACCCTTCTCCTCCTGCCCTCAGTCTCTCCCAGCATCAGGGTCTTTTCCAATGAGTTGGCTCCTCTCATCAGGTAGTCAGAGTATGAGAGCTTCAGCGTCAGTCCTTCCAGTGAATATTCAGCACTGATTTCCTTTAGGACTGAGTGAACATATTTTGTGCTTTCTGATCTTGAAGAGGTACTTGACCTTCCTATGCCTGGTTGCTCATTTTAAAAACCTAGACAATGTCTGTTTCGTAAAATGGTTAGATGGAGGATGTCATGAAATTTAACTACACTGCAGTCCAGCCCACAGCAGGTTTTCTCCAAATGCTTGATTTCTTTCTTGCTGTGGAAAGCTAGGTTCAGGATGAATGGAGAAGAGGCGAGCAGGCAGCTTTGAGGCATTTATGTTGAGTGGAAATAAGTTATTTAAAAGCAGTGCTGTTTTATTCTCAGGCGCCTCTAATGTTTGAAACCTGCAGATCTTGACAAAACCTCTCCTCTGTGGTGGAAAAGTGAAACCCTGCTGCTCAGAGAAGGTTGTGTGTTTTTCAGGCAGATGCCACCCACCGCTTCTCTCGGCCGTGGCTCTGCTGAAGGACGCCTCTGAGAGCTCCTGGGCTCCCTTGCCCATCCACCACCATTTTTTTTCTGAGGGTGAGAGGTGGTCTCAAGTATTCCTAGATCCTCAGAGAGACCGCAGGGTCGCTTTCTGTTCTCTTCGTTCCTTCTTTGGGGGCCGCCCTGGTGGCTCGGCGGTGAGAATCGGCCCGCCAGTGCAGAGGTGTGGGCTCGATCCCTGGTCTGGGAGGATCCTCTGGAGGAGGGCATGGCAACGCACTCCAGGGTTCTTGCCTAGAGAATCTCACGGACAGAGGAGCCTGGCGGGCCACAGCCCATGGGGTCACAAGGAGTCAGATACAACTCAGTGACTAAAACAACAAACAACAACAGCAAACTCCTCCTTTCACCTATTTCACTAGAAATTCTTAGTTATGTCAGCTGCTAAGACTCTAGTTAGAACCATTTCCCCCTAATTATCTTATTAGGTGACAGTTACCATCATGTATCTCATTACATGCACTAAATATTCGTGCTTTGGTTTATTACCTTGCAACTCTAGTTTTTCTTTCTTGTTCTCCCTCCTTTGTGGCCCCCATTTCACAGCCATCTGCTTTCTACAAATCAGGAGCGACAGCTCGTTGCTTGTAGCAGTCCTTCCACACCCTTTCCCGTCCCCTTCCCAACTGTGCTTAAGTTGTCTTTATTTCACTATTTTGCTGCCAAAGCTGATAGCGATCAAAACTGATAAATCCTGAAGTGCTTCCATTAACCAATCAGGGGCTGTCACTGCCGTCAACCTGCCCTGAGAGAGGCCACTTTTGGTAGCTTAGAATTCCCGTGTATGTGTCCACTGGGGATAGATCTGTTTAGCCAGTAAAAAAAAAAAAAAAAGCTATTTTTCACTCTGCAGTTAGTTGCAGAAA
The DNA here is from genome assembly GCA_006408675.1 of Madoqua kirkii. NCBI lineage: Eukaryota > Metazoa > Chordata > Mammalia > Artiodactyla > Bovidae > Madoqua > Madoqua kirkii. Next base: position 3,118 of record SJYC01088327.1, read on the forward strand.
CTAGTTCTAGGAGCTCAGGAAAGCTGCTCGGTGCTGCTTTCAAAATTTAAAACAGGCTTGGTCATTTTCTTGTTGCTTCTTGCTTGTTCTAGAAAGTGACTACACTCACTTGTCTAAAACTGAATGAAGAAGAAGAAACAAGCCTTGAAATTTCACGCTTGGAGACAATCAGAGAAAACCAGGAGAGAATTTGTAGCGATCTGAGCGCATCGAGAGGCAGCAGCGAGTGACCCGCGTTGCTGGCTGAGTCTGGGCTGCTCAAAGGCTCACAGCTTGACGTTTAAATTGCAGGCAGCCGAGGGTCTACGGCAGGAGCTGCCCCCGGCTGAGCACAGTTCTGATCACTTGCTTGAGGGGTGCAGTGAGGGGAGAGAGAGAGAAAGAGGAAAAAAAAAAAGAGAAAAATCAAATTGTTCTCGGAAATCATGTTTAATGTAGAAATCTGGTTAATATTAAAATGCAATCTGCAGTTTTCAAGTATTCTATTCCTCAAGGAAAATATTTCCTGTTCCAGGGGCAGGAGCAGTAAGCGGTCTCTTATTACATCACTTCCTATGTCAGGCCCACTAGCATTCACAATGTATTACCGTATTGATAATGCTAATTTCGGAGTGGTGCCTCCCCCCAACGCCCCCCCTTCCCCGTCCACCCACTTTGGTTAAAGGATCTGGGCAAAATTCCAATCATATGGATCGATTTAGCTTTAGACGGTGCTGGCCAGGCTGATATTTCATGCACGATGCAAAATATAGTTCTCCCACATGTTCAGGCATGGTAGTCTGTGCGTCCTCTCTCCTCATGGCATAGCCTCCTGTTTCCAAACGTTTCCCAAGAGAGTCAGCCGTCTCATGGGTTTTAGCAGAGAAAACGTCAGCCACTTCAGGAAGGAGAGCCCATGTCTCTCTCCACACACAAGCAGCCTGCCTGCAGTCTTTGAATCACCGGGGAGTTGGGAATTGATTTCTGGAGCTCTGCTTTGTGCCGTGTTCAGATCAACGTGATATTTTCCTTGTAAGCTTGGCTGGCCCCACTGCAACTCCTCTCATCACCAGGAGGACATGTGGATGTAACCGCTGGTATTTATCCTCTCTTTACCCAGGTTTTTTTCCTGCAGTGCCTTAAGCTTGAAAACTGATGATTTATGAGAATGAAGTCTTTTCAAATATCTGTCTCCCCCATGGTTACTCAGCCTTCTTAAATATTCTTTAAGGAAAACAACAAAAAGCCATATCTGGGGAGACTAACGTGATGGTAAAGACAACTAACACGTATAATATGTAATACATGTTGGCCACTTTTTAGGCATCATCTCAGGTGATCTGTCACGTAACAACTCTTTGGGGTAGTAATTATCCTTATTTGGCTGTCTAATGGAGACTAAGAGGGACTTAGCTATGTGGAGAAGGAGGCAGAAGAGTAAGAACGGACTCTAAGGGAGAGGAAGATTTTAGCAGGCAGGACAGAGAGAAGGAAATAGAATGTCTGAGTGTGTTTGGCTGGGGGTGGTTTTCTCAAATAAGGAGACAGGATAGTAAATGTCAGCAAGGTGTGAACATTTTTGGTGGAACAAAGATACTCACTTTCTTAGGTCTTGTTAACTCTCCTGGGAATTTATCTTGACTAAACATTTTTAACAAAATCTAAAAGCAGTTTGGGTAGATGCATATGATATGATTATTCCACAAGAGATCAGCTGAAAGGCCAGCATAGGCTCATTAGAAGATAAATGGTTTCAATGTTTCAAACCGTCTGAATCCTAATAACACGATTATGATGGTGGTGGTGGTGCAAACAGCTTATTGCCACGTGCCAGGACTGAGCAGCAAAGGGCAAGCCTGGCCACGCTGTGTGGTCTTACCGAGTGCATTAATGGGTAAAGACCGTTCAGAAACGTGACATAGTTGTGGCGATTAATATCAGAATATTCAATGGTGGGTCAAATACAAGTACAGAAGGATAGGAAGATTACATGCAAAAAAGGAAATGATGAGTTCTGAGGTATGCTATGATAGTTCATATTTTTCCAAAATAGTTACGAATACGCAATAGAAAGTATATTCTTAATTCGAAAAATTGTTTATTAGGTTTGGAGACTCGATCAGTGTGATTGGAGCAATGAGAGAGTGGAAGCTAGAGAAAATGAGGAATTCGGTTGCACACCAGAGAGACCTTTGACTGTGACGAATGAGGAGATTCACACTGTGAAGGAGAGGAATGGGTAGGTTTTGGTACCGAGCCGCTGTAGACAGAATGTGGGCCCTGGCAAGGCAGGGTCTGCCTCATTCCAAACCATCTGGATTTGGTGGTAAAAGCCAAAGAAGGAAACCCTGCCTGAAAACTCAGGGCTTGACTTCTCCCCAGAGAGGGATGGGCAGGCTGTGTCCGGCCACACCGGGTCCTCAGACAGCGCCCGCTGTCTCCACCCCGTGAAGCCAAGCCTGCTGAAGGGCGGTCAGCGGCCCGAGCTGTGGGGAGCCCGCGGGCCAGCGGGCCTCCCCGACTCCCAGACCCTCGAAAGGGTTCCACGTGGGCGGATTCACGCTGTTGATTTTTAAATTGTACCTTAGCAGAAAGAATGTAAAGCAAATGAATCAGGACAATTTTAAAAAGAGCCAGCTAGCTGCCTCATTCCACTGAATGCTTCCTTCTGAGAGAGGGCGAAAGCAAGAGGGAGGAGAGGGGGGGGAAAAACACCCCTGTCTCCACGTATCAGGTGATTCCCAGTTTTAATAAAGAATCGCTCTTCTATTTGGGCTTAAAAAAAAAACCAAAAACTTGACCAGACTGTTTCACTTTGTCCTTTGAAATCACACACAGGCAAATTTTGCTTAACTTAGCACGTCTAGTCCAAGGGAGAAAGATGGTGATTATATTCTAATTCTTGAATACTGTCTCCATGTATAAAAGTCAGGTAACTAATTATTGAAGCAATAACCAGGGTCTGATCTCCCAGCTTGTGCCAATTAATGGGAGAATGTCTGCATCAAGGAAGCACAATTAGTATTTATTTTTTCCTGCTGTGACTGACTCTTTTTACTCCAATTTCCAAATCAATAGTTGGTTCAGATAAACACTTCTGATATGACAACGGTCATTAGTGGCCATAAACCAAATTCTGTCACAATTATTTAAGTCTCCTTTGATTTCTGTATTTACAATCAAGAGGGGTGAGCTTTGAAAAGAAAAGGGGTAGGCTAAATTTGCTAAGGAGGGCGTGATGCCAAAGATTGACAGCATATTTTAGATATGTCCTTGGCTCTTCTGGGCTTCCCAGGTAGCTCTGTGGGTCAAGAACCTGCCTGCAGTGCCGGGGATGCAGGTTCGATCCCTGGGTTCAGAAGGTCCCCTGGAGGAGGGCATGGCGACCCACTCCAATATTCTTGCCTCGAGAATTCCTGTGGACAGAGGAATCTGGCAGGCTACAGTCCATAGAGCTGCAAAGACTCAGACATGACTGAAGCAACTGAGCATGCATGCATACAGAACTGTTCTAAGTGAACAAAAAATGTGGGGCTCTGTTGATTTATCTCCTGTAGAATACTGGCCACACTGACAAGTAAGCAAACTGACAAATTAGTATGCGTTTAAAAAAAAAAAAAGGGAAGTGAGCAGGACGCCTGAAGACTGAAAATGGACAAGCATTTGAAAGTTCTCTTTGAATTCTTCAAGCTATATGACTGTCTGGATTCAGATGATAAACTCTAGGGCTGATGTAAAAATATGTTTTTAAGCTCCCAGAAGAATTAAGAATTTTCTTCTGGAAAGTTGCTAACTTTTAAAATAGGACAGTAGGGCAGACACAAACGTAACTGGTCTTCATCATGACCTTTAATTGATAGTCATACCTCACTTTGTTGCACTTTGCAGATATTGCATCTTTTCCTTTTTTTTTTTATTACCTGTTGATAGTTTCCGGTAACCTTGAGTTGAGAACGTCTATCGGCACCATTTTTCCGAGTGTTTGCTCACCTCATGTTTCTGTCATATTTTGTTAATTGCTCACAGTATCTCAAAATTTTCATTATTATTCCGTTTGTGATGGTGATCTGTGATCAGTGACCTTTGATGTTTCAACTACAACTCACTGAGGGCTCAGCTGACGGTCATTGTTTTCAGCAGATACTTTTAAATTAAGGGATGTATGTTGTTTCTTTAAGACACAATGCTGTTGTACAGTTCACAGCTATCCTACAGTATAAACAACTTTTATATGCACTGGGAAAACAAAAAAAAATTTCCCAGGACTTGCTTTATTGCAATATCTGCTTTATTTCAGTGAACTGGAACCAAATTCGAAATGCCTACAAGGTCTATGATGTTCCTGTTAGAAGGATATTCAAATTATATGCATTTATTATATCTACACGAATGCCCACTTGAAAGGTAACTGGACGATATAAGGTGTCAGTTATTTACACAGCTGTGTATTTCAGTCAAATAATATGTACATGGAGAGTTCATTTCTTTTCATTCTTTCTTTCATCCTTTCTCTTTTTACTCCTTCACAGGTATTACTGTGCGTGTTCCTTGCCTTTCCGTAGTCTAAATAAATTACAGCTTTATAAAAGCTTTCTGCCAATGGAAAGTCAGAGAAAACTTAGTACATTTCTTGGCTTATAACATTGCAAAAGGAGCTCAGAACCAGAGCTTATCCTGTTTCTTATGGCAACAAACAGTAGAGGGGAAGTTGAAAATGTGATTACACTTTACATTTTATCAATTAATAAAATTATTTTATTTATAATTTATGAGTAAGCTAAATCAAGAAGAACAAGAAAATAGCAGGATATGTTGTAGAACTCTTCAGTTCAGTCATTCATTCATGTCTGACTCTGCGACCCCATGGACTGCAGCTCACCAGGCCTCCCTGTCCATCACCAACTGCTGGAGTCCATCCAAACCCATGTCCATTGAGTCAGTGATGCCACCCAATCCTCTGTCATCGCCTTCTCCTCCTACCTTCAATCTTTCCCAGCATCAGGGTCTTTTCAAATTGAGTCAGTTCTTCACATCAGGTGGCCAAATTATTGGAGTTTCAGCTTCAGCATCAGTCTTCCAATGAACAACCAGGACTGATCTCCTTTAGGATGAACTGTTTGGAGCTCCTTGCAGTCCAAGGGACTCTCAAGAGTCTTCTCCAACACCAGAGTTCAAAAGCATCAATTCTTTGGCACTCAGCTTTCTTTATAGTCCAACTCTCACATCCATACATGACCACTGGCAAAACCATAGCCTTGACTAGATGAACCTTTGTTGGCAAAGTAACGTCTCTGCTTTTTAATATGCTGTCTAGGTTGGTCATAACTTTTCTTCCAAGGAACAAGTGTCTTTTAATTTCATGGCTGTAGTCACCATCTGCAGTGGTTTTGGAGATTATAGTATTCTGTATAGTATTCTGTATAGTATGGTATTATAGATACATGTTTGTTCAGTCCACATATGAAGCTCTAATTTGCCATGATATGAGTCAGGGACTGTTTACAGCAATGCTACAAAAAACTCGCTTATGGTTCTGGTGCGTATAAAGCATTAATGATTGTCACAAAATAAAAGAGAGCCCAACTAGAAAAGAAATAAAACTGTCACTCTTTGCAGATGACATGATGCCATGCATTAAAAATCTAAAGATGCTGCCCGAAAACTACTAGAGCTCATCAACAAATTTCATAAAGTTGCAGGATGCAAACTTAATACACAGAGGTATGGTGCCTTTCTATACATTAACAACAAAAGATCAGGAAGAGAGATAAGGGAATAGTCCCACATACCATCATATCAAAGAAAATACCTAAAAATAAGCCTCCCTAAGGAGGCCAAAGGCCTGTATTTTAGAACCATGACACTGATGAAGGACATTGAAGATGACGCAATGGTTGGAAAGATAGATAGACCATGTTCTTGGCTTGAAAGAATCAATACTGTAAAAACAACTCTATTGCCCAAGGCAATCTATAGATTCAGTGCCATCCCTATCACATTACTGATAGCATTTTTCACAGATCTAAAACAAAATTTTTAACATTTATATGGAAAAAACTTTTGACCCCAATTAGCCAAAGCAATCTTGAGAAAGAAAAATAAAGCTGGAGGAATCAGACTCCTTGAGTTCTTGTGCAGTAGCTTTATAGCATAGTACTGTATATGCACACTATCTATGTAGTATGGTACTGGCAGAAAACAAGGAACAAGTGTCTTTTAATTTCATGGCTGTAGTCACCATCTGCAGTGGTTTTGGAGATTATAGTATTCTGTATAGTATTCTGTATAGTATGGTATTATAGATACATGTTTGTTCAGTCCACATATGAAGCTCTAATTTGCCATGATATGAGTCAGGGACTGTTTACAGCAATGCTACAAAAAACTCGCTTATGGTTCTGGTGCGTATAAAGCATTAATGATTGTCACAAAATAAAAGAGAGCCCAACTAGAAAAGAAATAAAACTGTCACTCTTTGCAGATGACATGATGCCATGCATTAAAAATCTAAAGATGCTGCCCGAAAACTACTAGAGCTCATCAACAAATTTCATAAAGTTGCAGGATGCAAACTTAATACACAGAGGTATGGTGCCTTTCTATACATTAACAACAAAAGATCAGGAAGAGAGATAAGGGAATAGTCCCACATACCATCATATCAAAGAAAATACCTAAAAATAAGCCTCCCTAAGGAGGCCAAAGGCCTGTATTTTAGAACCATGACACTGATGAAGGACACTGAAGATGACGCAATGGTTGGAAAGATAGATAGACCATGTTCTTGGCTTGAAAGAATCAATACTGTAAAAACAACTCTATTGCCCAAGGCAATCTATAGATTCAGTGCCATCCCTATCACATTACTGATAGCATTTTTCACAGATCTAAAACAAAATTTTTAACATTTATATGGAAAAAACTTTTGACCCCAATTAGCCAAAGCAATCTTGAGAAAGAAAAATAAAGCTGGAGGAATCAGACTCCTTGAGTTCTTGTGCAGTAGCTTTATAGCATAGTACTGTATATGCACACTATATATGTAGTATGGTACTGGCAGAAAAATAGACTTGTAGGTCAGTGAACCAGGAGGGAAATCCCAGAGATAAACCCACACACCTACGGTCAGCTGATCTACGACAGAAGGGGCGGCACATGAACAAGTGGCGCTGGGGAAGATGAATGTGAAAGAATGAAGTTAGCGTGTCATCTAGCAACACAAAATAAGCTCAAAATGGATTAAAGACCTAAGGGTAAAACCAGGTACTATAAAGTTCCTAGAGGAAAACACAGAACACACGTTGGCATAAAGCCCAGCATTATCTTTTTGGAATCATCTCCTAGCACAATGAAAATAGAGCCAAAAATGAACTAATGGGACCTAATTAAACTCAGAAACTCTTGCACAGCAACGGAAACCAGAAACAAAAATCAGCCTACGGACTGGGAGAAGACATTTTCGAAGTATGCGACCAAAAAGATTAATCTCCACAATATACACACAGTGCCTTTCGCAGAGTGTCAAAAAGCCAACAACCCGATCAAGAAATGGACGGGAGATCTAAATGTGCATTTCCCCCCAAGAGAAAGATGACCAGCAGGCACAGGAAGAGAAGTGTAGGCTACTCGAGAAATGCAGCTCAAAACACTGCCGTGAGCCGTCACCTCACACAGGTCAGAATGTCCAGCGCTGAGAAGTCTGCAGACAGGAAATGCAGAAGCGGGTATGGAAACAGGAGCCCTCCCGCACTGCTCGCGGGAATGCAAGTTGGTACTGGTGGCTCAGAGGGTAAAGCGTCTGCCTGCAATGCAGGAGACCTGGGTTCGATCCCTGGGTCAGGAAGATCCCCTGGAGAAGGAAATGGCAGCCCACTCAGTGCTATTGCCTGGAAAATCCCATGGACAGAGAAGCCTGCTAGATTACAGTCCATGGGATTGCAAAGAGTCGGACATGACTGAGCAACTTCACGACTTCACGACAGTCACTATAGAGGGCAGTATGGAGGTTCCTAAAAGAAAAAGAAAAAGAGAGACAGCTAACATATGATCCTGCACTCCCACTCCTGGGCATACATTTGGAGAAAACCATAATTAGAAAAGATGCGCCCCATATTCATTGCAGCACTTGTTTCAATAGCCAAGACACAGAAGCATCTGAATGTCCAAAGCATGAAGGCAGGGGGAGAGCGTGACGGAGGATGAGACGGTTTCATGGCAGCACTGGTTCAATGGACATGGACTTGGGCAAACTCCACGGGGTGGTGAGAGGCAGGGAAGTTTGGGGTGCTGTAGTCCTTGGAGTTGCAAAGAGTTGGACACGACTTGGCAACTGAAAAACAACAGCAAAACATAAAACAGATGATCAACAAGAACCTACTGTACAGCACAGGGAACTCTACTCAATATGTTTTAATACCTTATAATGGAAAATAATCTGAAAAGCATAGATGTACTGTACGTGTCTAACTGAATCACTTTGCTACACATCTGAAACACAGCATTGTAAATCAACTAGATTGCGATAAAAAAAAATTTTTAAGTTGTCTTATAGCAAAGACAATTTTGTCTGTGAAGTTGTAGTATGGAATAGAAAATGAACTTTATGTATCATTATCTAAACAGAAGGCTTCATTTTCTGATGGGAAGAAGATAGGACTGGATCATAAAATAGCTGTGTTCTAGAACTATCTGACTGTCTAAAAACTGACCCGACTGCTGTGACTCCTCTTTCCGACCCAGAGAGGGTGACAGTAAGTCTATTTTGTAAGGATTTGCTCAGCATGAATGTTTAACGAAGGAAATCCGCTGCAAGAAAGAAAGGCATTGTAGAAAAACAGCATTTGGTACCTTACTGTGATATATCATGAAATCTCACCAACTGTATCATCAGTCTACAATTTACTTATATTCTTTGTGTCATTGTTGCTCATGCATTAATTTTCTTCAACATAAAACAAATGGGGGAAGACAACTAGATTTTCTTTCCAGATGGTGTGAAAGCAGCAAGGTCAAATTTGAAGAAAGGCCATCCCTTTTTAAAAAACACACACACACAAAACCCAAAAACACAGAACTGAAAATTTATAACCTCTTGTTTGCTTATGAATCTTGTTGGATTCTTTGACTGCTGATCCTCTGGAAGAGAAACAGATAGATCGTAGGAACGAATCCACTCCCTTCGTCTGCGCAATATGGCCAGCCCACCTCTTCCCCTCTTCTTCTCTTAGATTTTTATTGATTTCTTTCTCTTCTGGGTTTCCGATTAGCATAGCAATATTCTGGAATACCAAAAGTTACTGGCAGACGTGGAGACCGAGCAGCTCATTTTTCAAGGACTTTACAGTCTGTTCTCTGCCTTAACCCGCTCCAAGAGTTACTTCTCCTACGACATCTCAATATTTTCATAATTAGCTGCCCAGAATTTTCATAATTTGTAAACACAGTAAAATGGCTGTCAGACACGCAGTCCGGTAAAAGTGGAGGGGGAAAAAGCCTGGCTTCCTTAAGCCATTTACGTTTGACTTGGGAGCGGGCTGGGCCCGTGCCCACAGCAGTTAAATGATCGGGCGCACGACTCAAAGTGATTTTTCTTGAGGTGTCACTGCCACACACAACCGCTGTGTGTTCTTTCTTGGCTCGGGCCGGCCCTGCTGATCGCCCAGAGCTCTGAAGGCTCTGTACCCCGGCCCCAGTCTCACGGCCATTTTTCTCTGCCAAGGTGAAGGCGGCAGAAACCACACGTGTTTTTCTTTCTCCCTTCCCCCGGTGGAGCTGATCGCCTCCGGATGAACCATCTTCCACATGGGCGAGTGCTGGCATTTCACCTGGCACAATGGCCGGAGTGGATATGGCACGCAGAGCAACGCACGACGGAAAACAAGTCTTCATGGCGACGCTTGCCAAGGCTGCCAGACGGCCGTGCCTTCCCATGTTCGCAGTCCAAGCTGCCAGCTGGAGAACCGTCATTCTGGGCAGGAAAAGGCTGGGGAAAGCGAAGAGCAGAGAGCGGTGGAGAGAATCGTGGGCAGAGAAAGTGTGCTCTGGACAGAGTGAGAGAAGACCCAAAGGAGCAAGACAGGAGAAATTCTGCAGAATCTAGCCTTCTAATGCAATTTATTTTTTTTACCAAATGCATTTTTTATACTTTGGCCACCTGATGCGAAGAGCTGACTCATTGGAAAAGACCCTGATGCTGGGAAAGATTGAAGGCAGGAGGAGAAGGGGACGACAGAGGATGAGATGGTTGGATGGCATCACCAACTCAATGGACATGAATTTGAGCAAGCTCTGAGAGTTGGTGATGGACAGGGAGGCCTGGCGTGCCACAGTCCATGGGGTCGCCAAGAGTCGGATGTGACTGAATGAGTGAATAACAGCAACAACAACAACAGTACTTCCTATTAAGATGTCAACGGTGATGGAATTTAAGTAAAAAACTTTAACTTACACACGATATTTTCTCCTGAAGTTCTTTAATTCAGCATTCTGATTATGAGTTCAAGTTCAGTAATTTTTTTTTCTGACCTTGCATCTGTATTTCTAGCAAAGATCAGTTTACAAAGTATTGTGTTCAATGAATTTCATTAAAATTATATACATATTTAGGCAGAGAATTCCATGAAAGCTGCGCATCAAAATAACCAGTGGTCATATCTGAGAGGAGATTTTATATCATATAGGAGATTTTAATTACCTACTTTTTAAAACCTTTTTTCTCATGTTTTTCTCATGTTTCTATAATTAACACAGCTTGCTATTTATTTTAAGAATATTTAAAATATTAACGATAATATGTTTTGAAAAGCATAAAAATTCAAAATTGGTTAAAGCTGAGTACTAGAACATGAGGGTTTTAGTCACAGTTCCCAGCTTCTCAAGACTTGAGAGGAATCTGTGTCACTTGTCGACCCCCCTACCCCCCCCTCCCCCGCCATTGTCTGGGCCTGTTGAATAAAAACGTGTGGGAACTTGCTGCTACTGCTAAGTCACTTCAGTCGTGTCCGACTCTGTGTGACCCCATAGACAGCAGCCCACCAGGCTCCCCTGTCCCTGGGGTCCTCCAGGCAAGAACACTGAAGTGGGCTGCCATTTCCTTCTCCATTGCATGAAAGTAAAAACTTAAAGGGAAGTTGCCCAGTCATGTCCAACTCTGTGCGACCCCATGGACTGCAGCCCACCAGGCTCCTCTGTCCATGGGATTTTCCAGGCAGGAGTGCTGGAGTGGGCTGCCATTGCCCTCTCCCTGTGGGAGCTTAGATCGGAGTTATCTGAGTGGCTTCTCCCAACATGGACAGTTCATTGCTCCTTACTTCATTGTAGGCTGTGTCTTCCAGGCCTTGTATGTAAAGTCTGTTTGAGTTGCTTCTGTTCCAAGTTGGAAGCGCTATTTATGCTTCCGACTGTTGAAGAAGAAATACTGATTTTTTTAAAGTTAACCTTAAAAATGCATTCCAGTATACAGCAGATACAGACAGACAAATATTGTCTGATGCCTCTTATCTGAGATACCCAGGACAGTCAGCACGCGCACCGGCAGACGCAGCGGTCAGGCAGTGGGGGTGGGGAGGGGAATGGAAACCAGCGTTCAGTGGAGACAGGGTTTCAGTTCAGGAAGGTGCAGTGTGCGGGCACCGGATGATGGAGAGAGCGGCACAACTCTGCGCGCACCAGCGCCGCGGGGCTGGACAGCTGCTCACGGCAGAGCAGCGGGTTTCATCTGACGTGAGTTCACCACCAAGAAAGTTAACATACCCTACATTTTTCCTCCCTCAAAACTTTGAGCATTTCTGCCCACTTGTCTTCTGTGGGGGAGTAAGAGCTGTCGGCTTGTGGGGATTTTCTTCTCTCTCTTGTCTCCCATGTGCCCAGCCTTAGATCCCCCATCTCCCCCAACACACACAGCACACATCACACACATCACACACAGCACACATCACACACAGACATCACACACAGACATCACACACACACACACACACCACACACACACCACACACACACCACACACACACACACACATCATACACACATCACACACAGACATCACACACACACACACACATCACACACATCACAAACACACACACCACACACACCACACATATATACCATGCACACATCACACACACATCACATACATATCAGACACATCACACATATCTCACACACACACACATCTCACACACCACACACACCACACACACACATCATACACACATCACACACACACACACACACATACATACACCACACGCACCACACACACACCACACACACCACACACACACCATACACACATCACACACACACATCATACACACATCACACACAGACGTCACACACACACACACACCATATACACATATCATACACACACAGCACACACACAGCACACACATACCACACACACACATCACACACACACAAATCATACACACACATCACAAACACACACACCACATACACCACACACATACACCACGCACACACACATCACACACACATCATATACATATCAGACACATCACACATCTCACACACACACCACACACATCACACACATCATACTTATCACAGCACACAGACATAACACACATCATATACACCCATCACACACTCATATCACAAACACATTAAATAGCAGCTTTCAGTCAGTTCAGTTCAGTGGCTCAGTCATCTCCGACTCTTTGCGACTCTATGAATCGCAGCACGCCAGGCTTCCCTCTCCATCACCAACTCCCGGAGTTCACTCAGACTCACGTCCATCGAGTCAGTGATGCCGTCCAGCCATCTCATTCTCTGTCGTCCCCTTCTCCTCCTGCCCCCAATCCCTCCCAGCATCAGGGTCTTTTCCAATGAGTCAACTCTTCGTATGAAGTGGCCAAAGTACTGGAGTTTCAGCTTTAGCATCATTCCTTCCAAAGAAATCCCAGGGCTGATCTCCTTCAGAATGGACTGATTGGATCTCCTTGCAGTGCAAGGGACTCTCAAGAGTCTTCTCCAACACCACAGTTCAAAAGCATCAATTCTTCAGCACTCAGCTTTCTTCACAGTCCAACTCTCACATCCATACATGACCACAGGAAAAACCATAGCCTTGACTAGACAGACCTTAGTTGGCAAAGTAATGTCTCTGCTTTTCAATATGCTATTTAGGTTGGTCATAACTTTTCTTCCAAGGAGTAAGCGTTTTAATTTCATGGCTGCAGTCACCATCCGCAGTGATTTTGGAGCCAAAAAAATAAATAAATAAAGTCTGACACTGTTTTCATTGTTTCTCCATCTTTATTTCCCATGAAGTGATGGGACCAGATGCCATGATCTTCATTTTCTGAATGTTGGGCTTTAAGCCAACTTTTTCACTCTCCTGTTTCACTTTCATCAAGAGGCT